>JAJMFO010000153.1:0-121342 GCA_030574715.1 Xingzhongia strasburgensis
TAATAGGAATTCCTGGAACTTTTCTTATTCTTCTCTTCAAATCAGCATCATTAGTAGCCACTATGAAACACTTATGTTGCATGACCCTATTCACTAGACAGTCATCCGCATAGGTCCCACGATGTGAACAACTCAGTCTTGTAATTCTTGGGTCCTTGGCTAATCTGAGTGCAATTCTGTATCTTGGACCTAACTTTTCCAACTCAGCCATGACACAATCTGTGATTAAAGGAATACATTTAGCATACATCGCATCCATCATCCCTCTTACTATGTCAATCTTCTTCTGAATACTGAAATTTATGAAATTGGTATCAATAAGCACTTGATATGGCGGTTTCAGCGCCTCATTGAATTGGAAAAATAATGCACTCGATACTTGTGGAATATTCTTTGTTAGCTCTGGATCATCCTTCTGTGGTTTTTGTTCTGCCTTTTTACTGATATAGATTGTTAGTACTGATTATCAAACCCAACTGATAAAACATATTAGCTACATACAGTCTCTGATCTTTGTTGGCAATGATACGCTTAGTTTGTGCAAACTTTCTGGTCTTCTTAGCTTTACCCATGACTATGTGTAAGCAGTTGTGTAAAATGAGATAATATAGAGTGGTTAGACTTTTGTCGAAACTGTTCAATTTGACATACTAGCTAATGCTTGATATGGCGATAAATTTTTTATGAGCTCTTCGGGTTAGGGCACACCAAAAAATGATGACTAAGCATATTTGTGAATCGCGAACTCGATCTATATATGTAAATATAAGAGTAATTTTCAGAACGAGTACGGAGAGCCAGGAAATCAAATTTACAGCCTTGCAATCATCCTAAATCACACTAAAAAGGTGACACCTTCACGTTATCCAACCGTAAACAAACTGCAAAAACCCCAAGTTACGCTCGAAGTACACTCTCAGAATTACCACAAGCTTATCTCATTATGAATATCTTGAATTCCAGACAGAAAAAATTATCCAATTTAATGTATTTGAATCAGTTGATCAACGAACACCCAGTCCAATCTTCCTGCTTGGTTGTTGACCCAAAGACTCCTAACGCTTTGGACTTCAACAACTATTACTCTACTTCCGGGGACCCAACACCGCAGTGGTGGGCCTGATGTCCTTTCGGTAAAAAATCCTCGATTTAATTATCAAAATTATGTTGAGGTGTCATTGGATATTATTTTATTGAGTGAAAGTCAATTAATAATAGGGGATGACAATCAGTTGAACGATAAAGAAATTTATCAGTTGAACAACAACTTCAAGGCGAATAATTTCAAATATTTGGCTATTTTTAATCAATATTTGTTCACATACCCAATCTATGGGATGCTAAATAAAGATCACATGTTGAAGGTTTTTATAAATCAAGAGTTCAAAGAAAAGAATGAATTTAACTTGAAAAATTTATTGATATCATTGATGGAACTTGCTGAAATTATAATGGAAAAAATTCAGGACGATGAGATAAAATTATACATCTATCTAAGAAGATCATTTTTTGAGAATGAATCCAAGTTGTTGATCAAAAATTTAAACTGGCTAGGCGGGAAATTGATCCTGAATGATGATAATGATACGAATAAGTTCCACGATTGGTACATCATGGAATTCGAGATATAACCAGGAGTTTAGAAAGGAAAAGAAATTAGGTACTGTTATATGATATCAAGTTTCATGGCGTTTATAAGGATACACAGGTTTGCAATCAAAAACACTAATAATGTAAACCTATTGTAGAAATGAGTCGGGGATAAAAACAAGTAGTCCAGAGCGTAATTTGAGATTCCAAGAGGACAGTTGAGGATCTCTGAAATTGGATCATCTCATAAGTGATCTCATTTTGAGTATTCTAACACCTTTTCTTTACCTTCTTTGAAACTGACTTCAGGACTGATTCCAACCCTTTTGTCCTTTAGCTTCCCATCAACAAAGATCCAGTGAGATCTTTTAATTCCGGTTGGCGATTTCTTTGCACCTAACTTACCGATCAGATCCCTTTTAGGATCTGACAATAACTCATATTGTAAACCTTGTTTACTCTGGAAGTTCTTCTGAGCTTTTGGGGAGTCGGCGCTTAGGCCTAGCACATAAGCTTTGTCCTTGATGGAATTGTAGTTGTCTCTAAAACCACAGGCCTGTCTAGTACAACCTGGCGTTGAAGCTTTAGGATAGGCGAAAATAAGGATGATCTTATTTGTTTTGGAGAGATCCTTCAAAGAGACAGGGGAGTTGTCTTGGTTCATCAAAGTAATATCAGGGATTGTATCACCAACATCAATCTCAGATTTGGTTTCTGGAATTGAAGTTTCTAGCTTCGGCTTCTCCTGAGCTGGGGCCTTTGGCTCCTTTGAAGGTTTAGGTTTCCCTTTTGTACTCTTTGGTTTAGTAACCTTGGAAGTGGAGTCAGCAGTAGACTTTGCGGTTGTTGTTCTCGTTGAGCGTCTCAGTTCCACCATTTTTTTATATAGCCGATTGTTCAATGGGTATAGTCAAGGGATCTATTTCGAGAAGACTCAAAAATAAGGAGAGCCTCGAGGAAAGAAATAGTATCGACAAAATCGCTGAATCGGGTAAAAACTTTTATCGGTCAAGTTCGCGAGTAATCGGTAGGACCACACATGAATCAAGAATTTTTTTTACTGGCACATAGAAAATCAGATGAGTAGCATTCACCTTGTAAAAACTGTGAAGAGGACCACCAAAGTTACATATATCCTTTGAAGACAAGATGGCCAAGAAAAGTGAGTTATTGTGCTTGATACCTGTGTTCAATGTTCCGTTGATTCTAACAACTACAGTTTCCAAACACTCTAGAGCAGCAAGAAGAAATGAGATTGAAGAGCCTGAGGCTAAATCGCTAGCCAAGCTTCCAAGATCCGAGAAAACTGATCTTACCAGTGCTATCATCAGAGCCACAACTCAGAAAAATGAGAACCTGCTAAATAACAAGATGAATGCCAAAAAGGAATCGAAGAACAAAATCACCAAGAAGAAATCATTGACCCAGCTAAGTAATATAAATAAAGAGAAACTGGAGAGGGCTATGAACATGAATGACAGGCTACAAGACAAGATTTCAAAAAGCAAACAGAGGGCCAAGCAGGTTCAGACCGCCAGAAAGTCCAACTGGGACCAGATCAACACGCTAGCCAAAGGAGACCAGCCCCAGGAAAGTGAGAACAAGGCAGGAACTAATGATGAAGAACATGAGGACCAAATGGAGGATGATTTTTACTCGGACAACGAGGACAATGGAGAGGACAGCAGTGTCCCACAAAATGCATTCTCCCTTCTTGATGAGGTGGAGGCTTGAGCGTCACAGATACACTATAATTTAGCCTTCACACTACTCCTGCGTCTGTAGAGAAAAACACTTTGAAATAAATATTTTCCCCAGACCCACGGCAGTTACCGCGCACGGGCCTAAAATAATTTCTTAGAATTTCCATGCGATCGGAAATTCCATACGTGGCCAAAAATCTAATCAATATTTCAATCTCGATTTTAGTCTTTTACCCAGCTCTTGACATCCAATTCAAACTCATTTGTGTTGATCATTAGACTGCCTTCTTGCCGACAATGAAACTATCTTCAATTGCCGTCCCTGCTGCACTTGCCGTTTTGGCCCACGCCGAAGCTTCTTCCCAAGCTGAACTTCCACAATACACACCTTTTGACACCTCAAAGCTCTCCAGCGACTCATTCTTTGAGCAATTCGACTCTGATGACTGGGCCCAACTCTGGAAGATTTCCAAGGCCAAGAGAGATGACGAGTTTACCTACAATGGTGAGTGGGCTCTCGAGGAATCTGTCATTTTCCCATCCTACAAAGGAGAAAAAGGTTTGGTGTTGAAGACACCAGCCGCTCACCATGCAATTCATGCCCCATTACCACAGGCTTTTGACAACGCTGGTAAGACTATGGTGCTGCAATACGAAGTGAAATTGCAAGAGGGTTTGAAGTGTGGTGGTGCGTATATTAAATTGTTGAGCGCCGAAGGATTACCATCTGAGAGCGATGAATTCAACAACGAAACTCCATACCAAGTCATGTTTGGTCCTGATAAATGTGGTACTACCAACAAGGTGCACTTCATCATCAAGCGTAAGAATCCATACACTGGTGAATACGAGGAAAAACATCTTTCAGTTCCACCAATGGCAAGAACTGTCAAGACCACCACTTTATACACTTTGATCATCGAACCAGATCAAAACTATCAAATCAGAATCAATGGGGAGGTCTTGAAGGCAGGTAACTTGTTGGACGAGGACACTTTCACTCCATCCTTGAACCCACCAAAGATGGTTGAAGACGAAAGTGATATCAAACCAGAAGACTGGGATGACCGTTTACAAATTCCAGATCCAGATCAAACTGAAAAACCTGAAGATTGGGATGAAGATGCACCATACATGATTCCTGACCCAAATGCTAAGAAGCCGGAATCCTGGGATGAAGATGCCGAAGAATATATCTCTGATCCAGAAGCTGAAAAACCAGAAGATTGGGATGATGAAGAAGATGGCGAATGGGTTGCTCCATTGGTCTTCAACCCAGAGTGCGAAGAGCATGGCTGTGGTAAATGGGAACCAGACATGATTCCAAACCCTGAATACAAAGGTAAATGGAGTCAACCATACATTGAAAATCCAAATTACAAAGGTGAATGGGCTCCAAGACAGATTGAAAATCCACATTACTATGAAGACAAATCCCCAGCTGACCTTGAACCAATTGGTGGTATTGGGTTTGAATTATGGGCCATGGAGAACAACATCATGTTTGATAACATTTACTTAGGTCACTCTATTGAAGAAGCTGAATTCGTTGGTAACGAAACTTTCAAACCAAAGTATGCTTTAGAACAAGAAGCTGTCTTGGCTATCTCTCCAAAGGCCGAAGAAGCTGATAAACCTGAACCAGCTGAAGAAGAAACTGATATTTTTGATTTCATTCAAGATCAAGTGAATGAATTTGCCAAAGATTTCGAACAATATACTAGAGAATTCTTGGAAGATCCAGTGAACACGTTGAGCTCAAGACCATTAGAAGCTGGTATTTATGCCGCTGTCGCAGTTTCATTTGCAGCTGTTGTCTTGGGTCTTTTGTCTTTCGTTCTTGGATTGGTCACTGGTTCTCCAAAACCAGCCGTTTCAGTCACTGAAAAGAAGGTGGAAGAAGTTGTTGAAGTGGAGGATGAATCCGGTGCTAAAACTTCAGGTGCTACGAAACGTGAAACTAGAGCTAGTAAACGTACTTGAGCTAGTTGTATTTATTAATAGATTGAAACTTGAGGGAAAATCAGAGATGTTCAAAGAATAGATTCTACTGCTTCTATCAATGCAACTTCTTTTCAGCCTACAGATCAAGGCTGCAAACAAAAATTACAAAAAATACATAGCTCTTTTTCGATATTGTCCTCACCATGTAACTGATGCATTTCTGTAAAGCTTCTAGAAGTCTGTCATTTCATGCATCAAATGCCTACTGTTTGTACTGAAATTATAGACTACGTATTAGATTGTACAGCTTGGCAGAGACAAGATCTGGATATTATTAGTGCATAGTGCGTAGTACGTAGAACGCTCGCGTTTATGATTGTCTCAGTTTCTGTTGCCTCATTGCCTTTAGTTCAATATTGCGTGGAAGTATTTTATTGAGAGGTTTGGGATCTAGTTTCCTTCACTACTAAGTGCATGAAAACAAGGATTTGAGCCTCTGCAGAAGTGCAAATCTCTCACTAAGTACCGTGCTTACGAGTCACGACGCTATTTGATATGGAATGCGCAAAGTTAAGAAAATTTGAGTTCTGAAGGTACCATGCTCATCGAGTTAAGTAGAATGCATATTCGTGAGTGGCCCACAAGACAGAGTGCAAGAGTGGTAATTTTCATTCTTCAAGTGTTACCGCTAAAAATGATATACCCGAGCTTTAATCAACATGGCGTCGAGAAGTTGATGCTTTGAGGCGAGGGACATTTAAGCTCTTGTACCTAGATGATACTTCTATGAAGATAGCCGACGTGCGAGGTCACAATCATGTCATATGATCCATGTTTTGAGGCCTTAGTAATAGACAGGTATATCGCACATCCAAAATGAAACTGCTCTCTGCTCTCTACCTTGTTTGTTGTTTATTTCTGGGTCGTCTGAATTCTTGACCTCAAATAATAAACAGTACAGCACATTCTGGCGCAAAGTTGTAAACCACTTTTCCGCCCTCTGCAGCACTGCGTCACAGAATACGATATGTACTATAATTACGTTCTGGATAAGATTTTATTGGTGACTTTATGGTACTAACTCTCACTGCTTTATTCACAATGTCCCACTAGATGTTCACAAAGCGACCGAAAAGTATTCTGTATATTGGTGTAGCTTTCTTTCTCCTGATATTTTACGATCTAGCTGTTGTTCGTGGAAAGAGAGTAATTTTCGTAATGATTTTGTTTTGCAAGGGTACATAAGGTCACATCCCCGATGCCCATCTCGCTGATGAGGGTAATGTCGATAAAGTGATCACATTGATATTCGATAACACTGTTGGCGTACTAGGCTGTATTTTACAAAGGAAGGTCAGTACATTAGTAGGCCTTAGCTCATTCGGCAACGAAATGCTGATTCCTCTAAACGCTTGATCGACAATCTATGTATACATTTGCAGCGATTTCAAACATTCGTACTAGTCGCTTAAACTATGAAGCTGCTACTTAGCTACTACACCTCCCACTGCAGCAGATCGTTCGATCGATAGACGAGATTCAGGTTCAAAAGAAACGTAGACCTGATAGTAGTAGTGCCACCACTGCAACAAATTGTGGGCTAGCATAGGTATGTAGGTATGTGGTATGTGGCCCTTAAGCAGCAGATTGGAAGGGACGGGTTTGTTCTTTTTCAAAAATTCTTTCAGGACAGGTTGCAGATCTGTATGTAGCTAATTTAAGGGTGGGACATTCCGGAGAAGCCTGGAAAGTCAGGACTTCAAGAAGCCTTCAGTTCAACAAGCTACTCCTACGAGACATAACGTACAAGGTACTAGGGCTCAATGGGCAAGACGGCTATTGATGGGCTAGAAGGGGGAACTTAAAACTTCAGAAGCTAAGAGAGACCAATGTCACTGTAGCGGTAGCTCTATGTGCTAGGACCGGCATCTGGATTTTGAGTCCACAGCACGGTACAGAGTTTATGAGCCCCCATTCCCAAGCTTGATGCCTGTAAGATCTGAATGATATCTCTCTGGAAAAGTTAGAGCCAGGGCCCAACAGGGATCCTTACACTGCTTACTGGTGCTAATCTTCAAAGAGAAGCGAAGAGGTTTACGCACGATTTTCCTGAGACGCGGGTCAGATTGTTAAATTCAAGTTTCTACCAACAGGGCTATCACTTCAGAGCTCTTATGTATGTAATTACTTACCACGGCACTCGGCCTGTAATCCAAGAACCAACGTCTTGATCAGGCGTGCGCTATTGTCTTTGGTTGGTGTCCGTAGTAAAATAAAAAAAACACCATGGGCCGACCGTCTGTCTACATGGCATATTCTCATCAACACAATTAAGTCCAACAAGCGTCCGAGATCATGGTCATGCCTTGGTTTTATCTGAACAGTTTGGCATATCGAGGCCACATCATGGGCAAAGAATGGCAGCGTCACCAATTGGGAACCAACATAGACCACGAGCCGCTGTATTCTCTGCATTGTGTTATGGGCCATTTGCCATCCGTGAAGTTGACTAAAATCTACAAGCTATCAATTTTCCTCTGGAATATTAACGACATACTCCTGTGAGGTTGAAGGCATCGAATGACCCAGGCTGAAACCTCTGTTTGTTCACTGAAGCCTCAAGTACCACATTCAAAAGCGCCCAATATATAACAATCCTATTGTATGATTAATATTGTGCGTAGATTGGCGCCCAAAAGCTCAAATCATAGTAGTTGTGGGTTAATGTCATGAGGCAAAAAAGACACCAGTCTAAAATCTCATGATCAAAACGACCGCAATGAAACACAGGAGGTCATACAGAGTTATAAAGGAATACTATTCGTACTGAACAGCCTAGATCAAGGCACAAACGGAATATCCAAGAAATCTCGCTAGAATCAAATAGGACTACACCAAAAATATCATACATTTAAAGTAAATCAGCGTCTTTGATTAGACTTGCCATGGTCGTACGGCTAGCTAATGGACCCATTCGCTTATGTGCCACATTGTCTCGCGCTCTCGCACAATTACCCTCTTATATCTTGGTATGGAAACTTTTTGATTATTACATTCTATAGGCCCCTCATTTGGCTAAAACGTAAACCATGCCTCCTGCTTATGTGTTCTCCAACCTAGACACCTGTAGGTTATATAGCACAAAGAAGGATTTTCCAATTTCCATTCATCATCTTCAGCTTTCCTCATGCAGATTTCTTAGCCAATAACCGTGCTCAAATTGTGTCAACAACCCCAAACCTTAGCAGGAATTTAGCAGATCTGGTCCAGGCTCTACAGCTCCGAAAAAGATCTGATATCTACCACATAACATCTTGTCTGACCTCCTAAACCGTTTTGTTGATGCCGCTGCTGTAGCATCAATGCCACCAATCACCAATAGTACATAGTGCTAGTTACCATTTGAGGAATGTTAGGACAAGGAATATTAGTACCGTGCTTAACTGAAACTTAAAAGACCACTACGACCAGCTACACAATAGACTAACACAGCGAGAGTTGAAGAATAGGGGTGATCCATGTCAGTCTTATGTTTCCATCAAGCATGCGACCACCTTGAGAGATATGCCCTGATATCAATAACTTCATTGGCTATAAAATCGCACTTTGGATCCTGCTCCAGCAATCCTGCGAGACTGCGACTGCTAAAAGTTGAAACCCTTCATTTTCTCGGCTGTTGGAGGTGAAGGCTGAAGACCGCTGCAAAGATATATAGCTGCAAAGGGCTCCTCGTATAATGCATGATGCCTGGGCCCTACCAAAACGGTTGTCTGGCGCTGGCGCGGGTGTTGGTAAGTTGACCGTTAAAGTATTCCTACGCTCCATAACTGTGCGGAATCTATCAACACAATGAAATTGAAGGCCCAAATACAGCGGGATAGCTACCAGTACTCATCCACTCACACATCCTCACTAACACAGAGTCACAGACCCCCCGTATCAATAAAAATGTACCTGTATCAAGCGTAAAAGCGTTGCATTTATCATGCTGTATTATATCAGTGCCGCGTGTGATATGAATATTCCCGACCCGCAGGATGATCGACGCATACCATGATTGATATGGTGGTACAAAAGTTGTTACAGATTAGTAGCAGTGCTAGCTTGGAGGAGATGTTCAAATAATAAACGTCCCTAATATATTATTCGTAGATCTAATTCAGCTCCTTGATGGGACAAGATATCGATAAATAAATACCCGATTGCGTCATGAGTAATTAACGACTTATATATAGCCTTTGATAATCAATCGACATGATCATTTATTATTTGTGCAGTCACAATCTGCGTTCGTTTGAATCTTGAATTCATTTAACTTCTGATAGCAGTATAAAAGACTTCTACCACTACTCTCCTTAGTTCTCATACTTTGCCATAGTAGCACTGCTGTGCGGTTTGTTAATGTTTTGAACTTGTAATCCAAAATAGGTCTTGCGCTATAATCTTAAGCGAGCTTTATGCTAATGCGTCAACTCCGCAAAACGCAATTGTTCAAAAACGTAAAATTGAAAATCTGCAAACAGCTTCTGTTGGTAGCTACCATCCAGTCAATCGGAGTAGAACATTCTGAATCTAGGTGCTTTCTTGAGCTAAGTCAGTGGTCACACGAGTTTGTTGGAAATTAGACAAGAAAGCTAGCATTCCAGTTCGGCAATATTTCGATTTGATTTTTAAGTTGATCACTTTTTGCCATATAAGTATGTTGTAATTTGTTGATATGTTCCAACTCATGCGTAGTTGCACTCTCTTATATTTGAACGTGTATCGCTCTGGCAGCTAAAACAAAAGTCAAATCATTGACAAGCACATGTGTGATATGTGATATATTTGTGAACTCTGGAGCCGTAGAGTGCGCACTCAAATTTACGACGCTGTTAAATTGACAGGATGCAGGTACTCAGACTAGTCAACCAACGCAAGAATTAAATAGGGGTAATAGCCTTAACTCGAAAGCAATAAACAAGAGTGAGTCTCTTAGACACGCCCAGAAGAATGAGCAGGCCAATAGCTCAAGGGTTCATGATCAATGCAGTCGACAAACGTTATATCAGCGGCTCTGCCGTACGAAAACACGGATCATTATCATCAACGCGCCCAAGAACTAAATATGAAGACGAGCTCTGTGACTTATCAGCATAAGCGCCCCACAAGAGCATGAAAATCGAGCCCTTGACGGCCTTCTCAAGATCAATAATTAGGCATCCAAGAGGAAAAACATGCGCATCATAACTGTACTACATACTCCGTGCTCTGTTCTCCGTTCTCCATTGTGCTAGTAAACTTTAAATGTGTTGGAGTCCTTTATACTACAGATATACAGCCTTTTTAAGCGAGTGCCCAGACATGTACTACTGGATAAATATCATAGTTCAAATAATCAAGGGCCAGCTCATTTGCGTATGCTCCAAGATGTTTGTCTTCGTAAATGAGAGCACGTCCAGTCTTCGTCTTCTGAAGGGGATGAATTATGCTGAAAACTACCTTGACGATTGGGTGAATTAGAAAAGCTCTTTCGTAAAAGGTCCACAGCTGTTGAATCAATTGCCCAGAACTCCTTGTCACCTTGTTCTTCCATCCTATAGAGCCCAGAGCCCAATTGCAAACCAGATACAATTGCCAATCCGATGAAGGAAAGAAATAAGGTTTCTGGAACAACACCAAAGTGGAAATCTCCATCGAAGTTGTATAAAGGGGCTTTCGCATCAACCGCGATTGATTAGCTGGCGTCTATAGGATACGACAGATGGACCAACCGAAGCGCAGCACATGCAGCGAGAAATCATGCAGCACAAGTAGCAGCAGTTTACCATCCTCAGGCAGCTAGTATCGAGGATTGATAGAATCAGCAATCGCACTTTCCGGGGATCACGAAGCACAGCAAAAGCAACGGCACTCATGGTTTATAAACACCAGGTTCAATGATTTTGCGCATAGCCAGGTCCAGTAGCAACACCTGTCAAGCTGTGAGAAATGATGGACTTCTTAACCTTACAGGATCACGCTATCCGGATGATACAAGGTTCAAACTATAATGGAACATCTGACCAATTGGTTTCCATGGTGCTTGAGACATATATCAGTCTATTGTAGGGAGGTGCAAATTTTTGCAACACCTCAACCAGCATTAGGTTGTAGTTTTTCCTGATGCTTGGGTACAAAACCCAGTTGAATGACAGGTCAGCATTTTTGGCAGCCCAGATCTAGTGATACTCCATGACATGTAGAGCCACATAATTTGACACTTCAGATACTCGAATATTAGTCGAGGGGATCAATTTTCTATACGTACTACAAGTTTAACTTCCTTTGATACCTGGGTCTTCGCTAAGATCTGATTTGATAAGATCTTGTCATAGAGTACGACGCATCAAACCGCCCCTTAAGAAAAGTTAGATGGTGGACCAATAAACATCATTTAATAGCGAGAAAATACTAATGCACTTCGTCTAAGACAAGCCTGGCCTCTAAAAAACTTCACAGTTAGTGTCTGGTTCAATATTGTCTCGAGATCTCACTCTCAGATTACCCCTTCCGCGTTGACAAACAGCGAACCGCGAACCCCTCAGAAAAGCCTTGCCATAACTCATTATTTAGCTCATGATGCTTCGTTCGTCCTTCAATTCGAAGAGCCAGATCCCAAATGATTAGTGATGTAAGCCAGACGGTCTAACACGGATTTCTTGTTCATGTTCATGGGGTTGTTTCAATTGAGTTAATTAGATCGATCTGACAACGCTAGGCGAGTCAATAACAATTTACGTCGCTTGTTGAAACGCATGACGGTTTACGACAGTGTACAAGATCTAAGTGCCAAAACGGTTTCAGTACGCAGTACTAGTGAATTGAATATGTCCATTTTGCGAGAGAAGCCAATGATTACTTCATTATACTGGTGTTCTCGAACGAGCGCTTTTGTTCATTTTTGAGTTCAATCAAACGTCGGCGGGAGTGAAGAAAACCAGTTTTAGCTCTAGTGGTGAACATCAAAAAGAGTATTTTGAGGCCTGTCAGTTTGAACAGTCTCTTACTACAACCGGAATAAGTACCCTAGGAGACGACACAGCCAGATAATTGGTAGCACGACTTTGATGCAGTGGTACAGTGATTAATATTTAGTGCCCAACATCTTTTCAGTAATTCTCCATTGAAACTGCTGTTCCGCGCAAGTTGCCCTCGAGAAGATGATTCCAGAAGATCTTTGTCCATTTTCGTCAACGTTTATCTCGGTGCAAGTTTATCACAGGTTATGCACAACGTGCATAAACTCACAAGTAACGTACAGTGCATTTCAAACGTTTATTTCTGCAATGCAGATCACTCAGTAACAAAGAATTCCTTCGATTTATATAGATTTTCACAATAAAATTTCAACTTTAGCACTCGTTGCATTCAGATTATATATAAAGGCAGCAACCTCTCCATTTTATGTCAATTGAAGTATTGACCCATTGTACAACCACATATTGTTCAATCAAATGATTCATGGACAAAGAAAATCATAAGATGTCAACAACAGTCCCCAAGATAAGACTACCTTCTGTCTGTGATATATTCCCTTCCACTCAACATTCCCCAGTTTTCAATACCATTCCACATTACATTCAAATCCCATCCACTCCACCGCCTCCACCCCCAGTCTACTACCAATATGTACAACATCTACCTGTATACCCTCCTGCCTCCTCACCTTCTACTCATATAATACAACATCCTCAACCCATTCCATACCATCAACCTCACCCACAGCACCCTTCCCATCAGCAAGTTTACACGACTGGAACTCCTGCGAGATCATATTCTATCCCACCAGCTGCCAATAGCCCTATTTATAATCTTCCACCCACTGCTAAAATGCCAACGATCCATTCTCCGCAAAGGTACAGAATCGCCAAACAACGCCAATCCAATGCTTGGACTGATGAGGATGATAAACTGCTGAAATATCTAAAGGAGGTGAAGAGCCTTGGATGGAGAGAGATATCGATGTACTTCAAGAAAAGAACAGCCAATGGTTGCCAATTCAGATGGAGAAGAATTAGTGCATTGGCCAAACAATTGGAGCAAGAGAAACAAGGTAAGAGTGATAATGACATGGAAAATGAATCTGCTCAAGAGAATGAGACGTTAGAGAAGGAAGAGGATGAGGAATCTAAAAGTGAGGATGACAAAAAGGGGAATTCTTTAGATAGATTATTGAATTAGATTATTAGTTAGAGAGATGAAGTTAAAAGAAAAGTTCTCTGGGATGACTTGTTCATCTTGGTTTTTTGTTGATTTTATTGTTTGGTTTTTGTTCATTTAGGGGTATTAAATGGAGTTTTTTCTCTTCAGCGTTGCCTAGAGCCGAGTTATTGATTGGCTATTGATCAGGCTTCTATGGTCAATGTTTACGCTTTATGCTTGATGTTTATGTTATTCATGAAATTTTGGTTTATTATCGTGTCTGTTTTTTTTATATGCCATAGCATTACTACTACTATATACCGAGTCTGGACTTGCAGATCGCATTTATCTCAATAACTATGTTCAGTTTGGGTATTCGAAGTTCTACTTCCTCTCAACTCGTAGTCAAATCTTATTCGAATCCTTACTTCGGTTCTTCACAATGTTGATCAAAGTGACGAGTGCAGCAATCAAAGTTGAGATTCACACATTAGGCTAGTTGTGATTCGTGAAAAATTTTTCAGACACACCAATTGAGCGATCAGATCTTCCTGGATGCTACAAAATTGGGAACTTACAGAGTACATGATATATGTTGATTGTGGAACTGCATGGCGAAGTACTGTTGGCCAACGGTGGTTGCTGCAAAGCTAGAAAAGTTGAGGTCCGCAAGATGTGGGAATATTCCCTGTGCGTCATAAAGACGAGGTTCAAAATTTCTTTGATGAGTCGTGTATCTTGGGAATACCTTGGGCAAATGTAGACATGAGTTATACTGTGAATGAACTGGAACTTTTGTAAGTCAGCATTCGTCAGCCCTATTACTAGGCTAACGCTAACGGCCAGATTTCCCTAGTGTTGGTGTTCCGCCTTAGGGCCTGACAATAGACAGTAAGCAGTGCTAGATGGGTCGAGATACTATTACTAGGTACTGGCGGCAGTGTTTCTCTAGTTCTGAAGGATTGAACCGATCTCGGCTGTCGACGTTGTTCACTCAACGAGGAAGCACCAATCCAGACAATGAATTGATCATGTCTGACAAACCTTCACAAACAACACCTGAATGGCTAGAAAGATGCGCAGAGGCCCTTACGATGTCGGGACCACCACTGAGGCCGAGGAGCTAACCGTTGATGGCTATGCAGCCACTACCGGTACTAGCGACCTGTGGTGGTAGTAGTAGCGGCGGTGACGTACGCAGCGGGGGTCCCTTGTTCTCCAAAAGTTCGAAGATCGAAGCCCAGGTTCCCATTTTTCAAGTTTCAACCAGCTCATCTGCCATCTGGCAGGAAGGCTCCTCGTAAGTGCATGTGGGATGAGATTCTTAGCTCTGGGTAAAGCGAATGATGCCGGATTCGTGTAAAGTCGCACGTCATTGGATCGCTTAGGGGTGACTTTCGGCTGCTTCTGTAACGCACAATTTTACGCCAGGGGGAAAGTTTCGAGAATCAAATCTTACGCAGTGGGCAGTGGGCTTCACGGATCTAGGCGGAGATCGCCCTGCTAAAACTGTACCACGAGCCCTGATTTCCGGGGCCGGGAGTCGATGATGAGCATTCGATCGATTATTAGTAAACAGCAGACATCCTACTGGCTACGACTGTCTCTTCCTTGTTACCAGAGAGCACTTTGTCCCTAGAATGTTGAGGTCAGCATTTGTCCAGCAAATACGGCACAGCTCCAGCTACATTCCTGCCGTGGCGGCTTGTCAACTCGAGTCCCGGTCGTTGATATCCATCAAGGGCCCCGAATCAACCAAGTTCCTCAACGGACTGGTCACTTCGAAACTCCTGCCCCAGACAACAAAGAAGAATGTTATGACAATTTCAGATACAGATAATAATGTGGATCACATGCTCGAAGAGTTTGATCTCTCAAGAAACTGGGGGTTGCTGAAAGAGTCAACAGAGTCGGAAAACCAGACGGTGTCAAGATTTGGAGACTTCACAATGTTTCTAAACTCAAAAGGAAGAATTGTAACGGACTCATGGATATACCCAAAACATCTGGTATTCAAACAAGGCGAAGACTGGTATAATAAGGAAATGGAATATCTAATCGAAGTTGACACTTCACTGTCCAAGATGTTATTGGGCGTTTTGAAATTGCATAAGCTGAAGTCCAAGATTCAGATATCTTCAGTTCCTTCAAATGACTTCAAAATTTGGTACTTGTTCAATGACAACGACCCAGATTATTTATATTCTATCAAAAACACATTCTTCAACGAAAATTCTCAGGTGCTGAAGAATCCTTCTGCTGCATTGGAGCAAACCCAAAAATTTGTTCAAGAGTCCAATTTGTTCAAAAGCTCAGTCACACAAGACATACATCAGCACATACTCGGTATGTCTTTTGATGATAGATGTCCTGAACTAGGTGTTAGAATAATCACAACACCCCATATAAATTCTGTCAAAGAACTGATTTCCCCAGATTTTCTACCTAAAGATAGTCCAGAGATCACAGAGAATCTACTAGATGCTAGGAGAGTACTATACGGTATTCCGGAAGCACCGAAAGATATAAAGCCCAACAAACAACTTCCGTTGGAGTTTAACCTGGAGTTCATGAACGGCGTCAATTTCAATAAAGGTTGTTATGTTGGTCAAGAATTAACTGTGAGAACTTTCCACACAGGGATTATTAGAAAAAGAGTTGTCCCAATCAGGCTGTTCTTGATTGATGAGTCTACCAATTATGACGAGATTGCCTTGGATTATGACCCTAATGATCCGATCAATGAAATAATTCCATCAAATATTGATACCATTGAAATTTACTCAGATAAACAGAAGGAACCTAGAAAAAATCTGGCTTCATCTCCATTTGGAGAATCCATCACTCCCAAACCGGCTTCGAGAAGATCGTCAAAGAGATCATCTGGTAGTTTGCTTTCTACGAAAGGTAACATTGGGTTAGCTTTAGTAAGAATTGAAGATTTTGCCAATGATGCTACAAGGTTTTACATTGAAATACCTGGTGCTGGCGACAAGAATGCTAGTTTGAAGATAGGTGTTAAAGCTTTCATTCCATATTGGTGGCCTATTGATGAGTAATACCCTTTCATCGTATATGAACAATGGCGATATCTAATGAGTTATGACTTATAAGCTACTCCTAAGAAATGTAGCGCAGTGTTAGCATAAGAGAGGTGTTGCCCTAATAAGGGTCTGGAGCATTCTATCACGTGTAGCCCTAATCCTTTAGCATCCCAACACCACATTACTTTTTGACACAAAATTTATATAGTGTGTCACCTACCGACTGGAATTGCTGCAAATTTCTCTCAAATCGCGAGAGTTGGACTGCTTACACCCAAACACCAATCTTGGTTTTTTTTTTCACCTTACTGCTTCCCTCGCGCGCAGAGTGCGTACATTGAAAGTGATTTTTCCAATCTTGAAAACTAAACTTGAGAGACTTATCACACAAGCACAACATCAAAGTCTAATAAAGTATCGTCAAGATGGCTGAAGAAAACGTTGATATCCCACAAGAAGAAGTTGTTCAAGAAGAATTCGAAGTTGTTTCTGAACCAGTTGAAGTTAAATTGGTTGATTTAGCTACTCCAATTCCAGCTGATGTTCAACAAGCTCAAGCTCAAATTAAATTGTTCAACAAATGGTCTTTCGAAGATGTTACCGTTAAAGATATCTCTTTGACCGATTACATTCAAATCACCAAGCCAGTTTTCGTCTCCCACACTGCTGGTCGTTACGCTTCTAAGAGATTCAGAAAAGCTCAATGTCCAATCATTGAAAGATTAACCAACTCTTTAATGATGAACGGTAGAAACAACGGTAAGAAATTAAAAGCTGTCAGAATCGTCAAGCACACTTTGGATATCATCAACGTTTTGACCGACCAAAACCCATTACAAGTTGTTGTTGATGCTATTGTCAACACCGGTCCAAGAGAAGACTCCACCAGAATCGGTTCTTCCGGTGCTGTTAGAAGACAAGCTGTTGATGTCTCTCCATTGAGAAGAGTCAACCAAGCTATTGCTTTATTGACCATTGGTGCCAGAGAAGCTGCTTTCAGAAACATCAAGACCATTGCTGAATGTTTGGCTGAAGAATTAATCAACGCTGCTAAGGGTTCTTCCACTTCTTATGCTATCAAGAAGAAGGATGAATTAGAACGTGTTGCTAAATCTAACCGTTAAGATGTGTTTATTAGGGTTATTAATTCATGGGTTCATAAAGTTTTACAAAATTTAAAAAAAGCACAAAATATATGTATTATCTGTTAATATTTTGAAACAATTATTGGCATTCTATATGTATTTTGGGCTATTGCCGATGATGAGCCTTTCACTTAATGATTGTTTTAAATGACCAGGGAGAAGTGGAGGATTTAATGTGTATAAAAGTCAAAAAATTGTCATTGTTTCGTTTTATCGGTTTGTAAAGGAATTTTAATTTTTTTGCGGTGTTAATTTTTAATAGCTGGAATTTATGCTCCGGGCAAACTCGAACATGCGATGAACGGGGGACATAGGGGGCGTATAGCCTTTTATCCTATATTTTGTGGGGAAAGCTCATGACTTTTGACAGCTTTTATAAGACAATGAGGGTTCGAGGGCTTCCAATACTTTTCTTTTACCTGAGCTGCTGCTGTTGCTGAGTAAAAGATAGTCAACATGCCGAGTATAAGCTCGGATACCAAACCTCATGAGTGTCCAGATCTAAACGATTTTGGAACCCAGACTCTTCCTAAATTACCTGTTCCTTCTCTCGATGCTTCTTTGGATAAACTGAAAGCTGCTTTGACGCCATTGATGAACAATGATATCGACCAGTTGAAAGAACTCGAAAATAAGATCACAGGATTCAGGGATTCAAAGTCGGCACATACATTACAGAATCATCTATTAAAGTTCCATGGGAATGAAGAGTGTTATTTGGACCATTTATCCCTGGATCACATATTGATTGACCACAAAGCATTACCGAGAAATCCATTTTTGGTGCTGGAGAATGATCCATTGAGAAACTATATTTTGCCTCAAGACCAGCCAGAGCGTGCTGCGGTACTTGTGTCATCTGCTTTGAAGTTTGTTAGTTCATTGAGAACAGGATCACTTTCCCAGGATGCTTCTCGAAAAGGAGAGCCTTTGAATATGAATACGTATTGGAACCTCTTTGGGTCCACCAGAATCCCGGAGCAAGATAGTATTAGGACACGAACAGTGAGGGATTCCAATCATATTGTTATCATTGCCAACTCACAATACTATACTTTACAGGTCCTTGATGAAAATGATGATTTGATTCATACGTCGGATGAACTTGGTACAATCTTCACTGATATCATTGAGGAGTCAAGCAACTCTGCTTTGAACCATACATCTTTGGCCGTTGGATGTATCACCTCTGATACTTACAAAAACTGGAAACACGCGAGAAAGGTACTCAAAAGGGATTTCAAGGAAAATACAAACAAGATAGACTCTGCTCTGTTTGTTTTGGTTTTGGACCATTCTGTGCCTGAAGAAAATGATGAGGAGATTGCAAAGACTATTTCAGTTGGGACTCTTAACATAAATGAGCGCGGTGTCCAGACAGGATCTTGTATCTCAAGATGGTACGATAAGCTTCAATTAGTTGTCACAAAGAACTCCATAGCTGGTGTCATATGGGATTCTTTCAGTCAAGATGGGACCACTGTTTTGAGGTTTACATCTGATATCTATGCAGATTCTGTTTTGAGATTGGCAGATGGCAATTATTCTTTATTCCCTAAAGTGAAGAATCCAGTCAAAGCTGATCGTAAACCACAACCATTCAGAATGCCGTGGCATCTGAGCTCGGATTTTCAAACATTTGTCCATCTATCTGAAACAAGATTGACTGATCTAATCTGCTCTCATGCCACTAGCACAAAGAAGATTCCATTTGGTAGAAAATTTGCACGGAAAATTGGTGTCAAGAGTGACAGCTTAATTCAGATATCTTTACAGATTGCTCATTATGCGTTATACGGCAAACCGATTTCTACTGTGGAACCTGTTTCAACTAGACGTTTCAAGAATTCACGTTCAGAGTTATTACCCCTACAGAACGATTTGATAACGAAGACATGTCAAACGTTCGTGAGTGATTCTACACCATTGACAAGATGGGAATCTTTTATCAAGAGTTGCGAATTCCATTCAGAGTCTTTACGCAGAGCGAGTTGTGGAGAAGGTTTTGAGAAACATCTGAAAGCATTACAGAACGTTTACTTGCAAAGAGAGATTCTCAATCAGCTATCCCCCGAGTTTCCAATAGATAATGAATGTCCTTCGTTGATATTCGATGATGTTATCTACCCCTTGTTCTGTCCTGAAATGATTGCTTCAAATTGTGGAAACCCTGCAATGAGATTATTTGGGTTAACACCTGCTGTTAGTAATGGGTTTGGTATCGGTTATATCATCAAAGACGATGTCACAGAACTCTGCTTGATCAGCCAATATAGACAAGGCGAAAGATTCCTATCGACATTGGACTGGGTCTTGCATCAGCTTGCGCATATATGGAAACATGATATTGACCATGAAAAGAGAATCCCACATGCTTACGAGTTCGATAACCAAGTGAAATCACCAACAAGTGCAACTGCCACCTTATCCAACAATGAAGGAGTAGCTGCTACTAGACAGCGTCGCCAATCAAGTGTTTCTCATGCCATCCAGGTGGAGAAAATGTCAAGATCTACAACAATCGGTTCCAGTGAGGATGAAGTTGACCTTGCACTTGGTGGGTATGGCTATTTTGACATGGATGATTTGACGTTGAGATCGAATACTCAGACCCCAGCTCTTTCTCATACAAACAGCTATGCGGAATTGCACACACAGGGAATGACTAATAGCGACAAAGTAGATAAGAACTTTGGGAGAAGTGTTAACACTGCACAGATACGTGAAAAGTTCGAGAAGCATGAAAGTGGCAGCAGTGGCAGCAGCTCTACAGGGACATCGAGAGCTGATGGAACTAATGGTGTTGATCTGAGACCTGGTGGCCAGTTTGACGCAAGATTCGACAGAGGAGAAGTCGGCAAGAAAGTCGATGTCGAAGATGAGGAGGAGTGAGACAGCTTTTCAGCAGTTGATTTATTATTTATTATATGTGATACGATACGCCCATGAGTTGTGACTTGTAGAAATCATGTTCCTTTTAAGCCCGATGAGCTGCCCGCCTAGAAAATCAAATCAGCTAAATTTTACTAGGAAGGAAAAAAAAAAAAAAAACGTGTGACACACATACTAAGAAGAATAGCTACCAGAGAAGAGCTGCTCTTACAAGAGTTGTTTACCATTTCCTATACTCCTTCCAAGGCCTTTACTGTTTCCCTGTGTGACAAAGTTTTTCAGAAAGTTCACCTTTCCCGAAAGCTTTGAGTGCGATGGAGCCCAATCCCAGTTCATCTCATAACATCAACAACAACAACAACAACGACAATAACGACATTCACAACGACAACGACATGTCCACTCCAAATTTCAAGCCACGCAACATGAAGCCGAAGAAGATGGCATGTGTGGAATGCAGACAGCAGAAATCCAAGTGCGATGCGCAAGAAAACTACCCAAACCCTTGTACGCGATGCTCTAAGAAGAAGATCCCATGTTCGCTACAATCTGACTACAAGCGTACATACAAGAGAGCAAAGTTCCAACAGATCGAGGAGGAGCTTGAGGAGCTCAAGAAGAATTTGAGTCAGGCAGGTGTCGATTCTTTGCTAAGACAGCTTCAAGAGAGACGATTTCAACCCCACGAGCTCAACAACAACGACAACAATAATAACATGTCTCCAACCCCACCAGTGCTTGATACTCCTCCCCCTCCAATGGTGCAGCAATCTGTTCCTGTTCCATCTTCAAATTTACCACCTTTACGATCAGCACTCAACAACAGCGACCAGGGTCAATCTTCTCCTCTGGTCCATGAACCACCAAAAGGCTACAAACAAGATTATTCTGCTAACATAGGCGTTCAGCAAAAGACCACACCCGGAGAGAGCCAGGGTCCTTCTATCATCAGGGAAACCACACCACTGACTCCATCGAATAACCAACCAAATCTGCAGACAAACAATGAACTAGTGGTGGAGCTTTCCGATGAAGTCTTACATTGTACACCAAAACAATTTGGTGAAATTGAGTTGTCTTCACAACAGATCAGAGAGCTTTATTTAGAGTTCGTGAACAAATATCACAGATTTCTACCAATAGTTGATGTCTCTAAAGGCCCAGAGAGGATCTATAGGCTTTGTCCTGTACTGTTTTGGGTCATTGTCTCTATCGCTTTACGCCATTTATCAACTGACATATTGATGACTCTGGCTCCATTGTTGAAAAGTGCACTTGCTGAAATAACCATCAGCCCAATCACGAGATATCTTCCGAATGAGTCAGATGAACCGATTTTGAACGTGTCTTCTGTCTATTCAGTCCAATCACTTTTGCTATACACATTCTGGCCACCTGTGACATCCTCGTTGAGTGCTGATTCGTCATGGAACACAGTTGGTATTGCAATCTTTCAGGCAATTAGAATTGGTCTCAATGGACCAGGTACTAATAATCCAGCATCTAGCTCGAAAGAGATCGCTCCTATACTGAAAGAAAATGTCCAGACTTGGATTGCTTGTAATATAGTCTCACAAACAATCGCAACGGCATTTGGATTCCCTGCCTTCGTTTCTTTTGATAGTTCTGTTGTTGGTTGTTGCAGGCCTGGTCAAACAAGTATTGTACCAACTTGTATCAAGCAGATGGTGGAGATCAGTCATTTCGAGGATCAGATGGCCAAAGTTTTGAACTCGAACACAATTGATGCCATGGGGTTAGTAGATCCAACAGAAAGATTACCCCTTTTGAAGGTTCTGGGACAACAATTGGATGAACTAGAACTGAAATTATCAGCAGAAGGTTTAGATGATATAAGGAAATTTCAAATTCTTGCTACAAGAGTACATCTTCTAACATATTACTTTCTTGATAACTCAAAGATTGCAAGCTTTGAGCTTCGTCGTGGGTTAGTGTCACTATATAACGCATCATTGGCCCTCCTGAACCATGCTGGTACAACTGCTAATAAAGATCCAAACTTCATCAAGTTTGTCCCTGGTGTCTTTGTTTTGAAAATCTGGCAAGCATCCTGTATTGTGACTAAATTGATCCATTCTGCATTAAGTCCTGCTTTGGATATCGGTGCTGGTAGACAGATTTACATTGTTGCCATCCAGTTAGCTAATCGAGCATCCATCTTGAAGCATGATATTGCTTATAGATCAAGTGGTATCATGAGAAATATGTGGCAGTTGTTCAAGACCCTCAGAGATACGAAATCAATATCTAATCTTGATGTTACAGTGAGGTCAAGAATGGCCGCCAGTGTGTTTTTTGATTGTTTATGGGTACTGAGAGAACAGGTTGGTATGATCAAATTGGACCCAAATAGAAAACAATCAAGCGGTGAGAATTCGAATAACGAAGAGGAAGAAGAGGAGGAGGAATATGAAGTTTTCAATGAAGGGGAAGAAGAAGTGTTTGAATCTGAGGATAACGGGGATGCCAACGAAGCTGGTAATAGCCAAGCCAATACAGCAGACCCAGGGACTGTCACATCTGAGGGCTCATCAAGGTCTGCGGGCTCATCCCATAGAAAGAGACCAAGATCTTTGTCCAACAATTTCAATGCTGAACATGCAGCTAGAAAGATTATACGAACAATTCCATTAGATCCTGAACCAATATCACTGAAGAAATCAGAGAATGATAGTCCAAGAGGATTGAAACATCTTTTACAGAAACAGTCACCAGAAAATTCCACAACAGGCGAGAAGCGGAGGGCAAGCAAGAACACCAAGCAAACATCAAATAACTTACAAACCAAGTATGCCATGCCACAAATTCCAGAAAGACCACTATCATCAGATCCACGTTCAACACATGAAAATTTCTCAAGCGAAGGCGCTGCGCCACTAGATACTGAAGCCGGAATCAGTGGTGTTTCTCCAACGAATATCCCATCATTGGACCTCAGCGATGACTGGACGAGTGATATGCTATGGAAGGATGTTGACTCTGTGATGAACGATTTTGGATTCAATACGGATGATCTGAACAAAAGTGTTCCAGGACTTAGCCATACTGGAGTGCAGCCACCATATCAGCCGGTTTCTTTGTTCTCCAACTACAATAAACCACAAGACAAGAAGTAGAGTTATGATTAATAGATGTTGAGTGACGAAGTTAAGCTCAAAAGTAAGAGTTTATGTAGAGCCTCACGTGATCTCACAATCCTGAACAGAGAGATGATACCGGGTAACTATGCGCGAAATTGTTCTTTTTTTCAGTTGAGTTTTGATTTTTTTTTCTTTCATCGGTCAAAATTGAAGAAATCAGATATAAATTTATATACTCATTTCCCAATAAAGCAACGCATTTTGAGATCCACCAGCACACGGCAACATGTCTGACGATTTACAGGAACAAACTCCATCCATCGTGATCAACGGGACTTTGAACGACGTCGAAGAAGGCGACTACTATGACCACGAAGAGTCTGACATTGAAGAAGTTCAAGCTGAAGAGGAACCTACCAAGAAATCTGTCAGTTTCGCAGTTGAAGACGAAGAAGCAGAACAAGAAAGAAGACAGCGCGAGTTCGAAGAAGGTGGTGGCCTTCCAGAACAACCAGAGAACCCTGACTTCACCAAATTAACTCCACTATCACCAGAAATCATAAATAGACAAGCTACCATCAATATTGGTACCATTGGCCATGTCGCTCACGGTAAATCCACTGTGGTGAAGGCCATCTCAGGTGTCCAGACTGTTCGTTTCAAAGACGAGCTGGAACGTAATATTACCATCAAGTTGGGTTACGCTAATGCCAAAATTTACAAACTGGATGATCCAAACATCGATGAAACCACTCAATACAAATCCTTCAGCTCTGATAAGGAGATCCATCCAAAGAGTGAAGTAGCAGGCTCTGATGCTCGTTACAACTTAGTACGTCATGTTTCCTTTGTTGATTGTCCAGGGCATGATATTTTAATGAGTACCATGTTGTCAGGTGCGGCAGTCATGGATGCTGCCCTACTGTTGATTGCCGGTAACGAATCCTGTCCTCAACCTCAAACTTCAGAACATTTGGCAGCTATTGAGATCATGAAGTTGAAACATGTCATTATTTTACAAAACAAGGTTGATTTGATGCGTCCAGAAAGTGCATTGGAACATGAGAAATCCATCTTGAAATTTATTAGAGGTACTATCGCTGATGGTGCTCCAATCGTTCCAATTTCCGCTCAATTGAAATACAACATTGATGCTGTGAATGAGTTCATTGTGAAGACTATTCCAGTCCCACCAAGAGATTTCACTGCTTCTCCAAGACTGATTGTCATTCGTTCTTTCGATGTGAATAAACCAGGTGCTGAAATTGATGATTTGAAAGGTGGTGTTGCAGGTGGTTCCATCTTGACAGGTGTCTTCAAGTTGGATGATGAGATTGAGATTAGACCAGGTATCGTCACCAAAGATGATAATGGTAAGATCCAATGTAAACCAATTTTCTCCAAGATTGTTTCCCTATTTGCTGAACACAATGATTTGAAATTCGCCGTTCCAGGGGGGTTGATCGGTGTTGGTACCAAAGTTGATCCTACTCTATGTAGAGCTGATCGTCTTGTTGGTCAAGTTGTTGGTGCTAAAGGTCATTTACCAAGTATTTACACTGATATCGAAATTAATTACTTCTTGTTACGTCGTTTGTTAGGTGTTAAGACAGAGGGATCCAAGCAAGCCAAGGTCAGAAAATTAGAAGCCAATGAAGTTCTTATGGTCAATATTGGATCTACTGCCACTGGTGCCCGTGTTGTTGCCGTGAAAGCAGATATGGCCAGATTACAGTTGACTGCTCCAGCATGTACTGAAGTTAACGAGAAGATTGCATTGTCGAGACGTATCGAGAAGCATTGGCGTTTAATTGGTTGGGCTACCATCAAGAAGGGTACCACTTTGGAACCAATTGTTGATAATTAAGCATCCCAGCTATGTCGAGAAATCAATAAAAACTAAAATATCAAGAGAAGTGGAGCCAAAATCGACCACACGCACAAAATTCATGACCATGCTCTGTTCCATATTGCTTTTGAAATGGACCGAGATCAAAAACCTGTAAATTATAATTATTGCACTGTCTTTAGGGAGAGTAATTGGGGATTATATGTATAATTACAATGTGATTAGTGTCATATTTGTACTGAGAAACAAAATACATCAAGTTATATTAGAAGTAGTGATAATATTAAATATTTAGTGATCCTATAACCTTTGCTGGAGAAATATGGTGATTGATCACAGCTTCTGAAGAGCTTGTAAAAACGTATTGGAGTTTAAGAATTTTGGAAATGAATCAAATTCCAGCATCTTTAAGATTTGTTGACCAACCAGCTCAAATAATGGGAACAGTTTGTGTAGTAAACTCAACGATCTTGCCATTTCTTCTTGTGTAGGAGTCATTGGAGTATGAAATGCCTGTTCTGTGGTAGCACTCGAATCTCCAAGAACCTCAATGGATAATTTCTTGCTGTTAATATCTCTTGATGACTTTTTCGATGAAATACTAGTCAATTCATCAATGTTACGGTCTTCCACACCTTGTTTCTCATGGACATGTGCCAGTTCCGGTGTTCTTGGAGTATTGACTGGGATCTTTGTGGACTCATCGAATCGACTCTTCAAAGGGGAATTTGTATGGATCATTGTTTCGGTGATTTTTTCCCTCAGTCTATGATCAATGTTTAGTTGATAAGGGGCTCCAATGGTGATGTATGAAGAATAGACATTATAGGCAGAGGACAAGCATTCGTTGATCAACTTAACCAGAGTTCTTTTGGAAGGAAGCTTCACTTGTGAAGAAGGGACTCCGTCGTCGCATTGTTTCTTCTGTGCTTCCATTATGCTTCTTAGTATCGTCATTTTCTTGCTGAAGTGCTTGATATCCATGTAAACATCAAGATTTTCAGCACAGTACTCTTTCTCCAGATGTGATCTAAACAGATATCTCATTCCAGGATCAGCCAAAACAGTCTTGATACTCAAAGTTCCCTCCACTTTCCCTGTAGAAGGATTGCTCGATTTCTCTTCGTCCGTACTCGAATCGTCATGTGTTACTAACTGATTGTTCAAAGTAATATGTGTGACATCTGTGATGATTTCTTCACCAGGAGCAGCTGAAATAGGCCTTGCCCCATTCCATTGTGAGATGTCCCATCCCTTCTTGCTCAGGGTGTAGAATGAAGTCTTCAAAGGCTGGAAGTTTTTTTTTGATGTGGCTGTAGATGGTGGTAATATGATTGGTTCAATCAATGAATATCTGTAAAAAAGGTTCATAAAATTAGCAGCTTCTTGAGGATACATTATATCAGTGCAGTCCATGAGCCATTGCCAACCTGCTTTGGCATTGAAGGAATACTCCACAGTGAGATCACCAAATTTGTGATTGTTATAAAGACGAACACCTTTGTTCGAAACATAATATTGGATATGCGAGTCAGACTCAGGATTTGTGAAAAAGTTGTGTGCAAATGGTGACTCTCTAGACTTGGATCTCTTATGAGTAAAGGGCAGCTTATTATTGGTTGATTTGGATGGTGCAGTTGAAGCATTAGCGTTGGCACCGGAAGACATCATGGACTGTAGGTTGAATTGTAAGGCTTCATTGGTGAAATTGGAAAAGTCAAACTCATCATCCATTTGAAGTCTGTGTTCTAAAGAGGGAAGCTCATCTGGTGGGTTGGTGGATTTCCAAACATTTGGAAAAGGTCCTAAGAATCTTGAGAAGAGAAGATGGACAAAGTACTCGGAGTAAATGATAGTGTCTGTGATGGAGCTTCTTTCGAACACAAAAAGGTCCATAGTGTTGAAATTTGACTTGATGATAGGTACTTTGCTCTGGTCCTTGAGACCAACCACTTTGCAATAACTTTGCACAATTGATACAGCTTTCGGCGTCGGCTGGAGAAGAACTTTATCTTTTGGCTCGGTACGTGTTCTGTCAGCAGGTGTATGTATGAGCTTGGCTGTCATGAATTTCTTGAGAAGACTCATTGCTAGATCCGGCTTGATGTTGTATGAGACCGTGGTACTTGTGGCTGACGACTCGATGTTAAGCGACAGGTCAGACATCACGTTGATGGCTTCTTGGACCGTGAATGAGTAAGGGTAGTGCTTGTTGAGAAAGTTCATTTTGGACTGCTTGGAAGGCTTCTCTGTGAGGTTGAGACAGATCACCATTAATGAAAAGATGACTTTGAGATCCTTGGAGAAGATGGACCCGCCTGGAGTCTTGTCGAACTTCTTTGAAATGGCCTCGTGGAGAGTGAACTTGCCCTGTCCTTCATCTATGTGCTTGCCACTAGACATCATAACACAGCACTTGCGATACGTGGATCTCTGGAGTTTGGGAAAGATGTATACAATAAAAGAAGAGATGGATCACTATAAATCCTTCACAGCGAGGTTTCAGATCTCACCAGAAAGGGTCCTTGTCAACCCATTTCTACAAAATTTCTATGTTTCAAAACACGTATGACAGCATATGTGGGCCCCAAAACTCAAAACTGCATGATCGTAAACTTGTTCATGCAATTCTCTATTGTTTTGTCCCAATTGGGCCATCAATGGAGAAAATATGACACTGCTGCTCGAACCATGTGTCTGAGATCGAAACACCCAGACACCCCCTTGTAGTCGCAAGACAACAAGACAACAAGACAACCTATGTATGTATGTACATACGTATGTATGTATTTATGTAGTAAGATTTAATTGTTTCAACTGTTTCTTGGGGTTCATTATTATTAGAGTATATTAGTACATTTCATACAGACATGGTCAGGAAAAAAACAAACGTCAGTCATAGTCTGGTCCATGACTTCACAGGTTTCCCAGCATCAACAATCACCCTCAATTCATCAATAGTTAACTCCACTTCCCATGACCTTGTTTCGAAATTACTATTGGAGTAATCCGTTCTGTTCACACTACTGTTAGGCACAGTTAGTAGACCAACGTTCTGCAAAGACTCCCAAGGTAGTTTACAGCTCTCTTTAGACCACACTTTGAAGCCAGTGCTTGCAACAGCACTGAACCCTGTACTAAGTGTAGTTTCTTTATTCTTGGCTTTCACTTGTGACAAATATTCCTCATAAACAACATTCAAGTTAATCCAACTCATATCGGTCTTCGCAATAACTCTAGTAGCACTGACTAGTAATGATAACTCGAGATCAGAGAGGGAGTTCACGATGTTTTTCCATGATGAGTGCAGTTGGTTCTTGACGTATTTCATGAGATGTTCATCGTTCAAGAAAGGTGTTTCCTGAGATATTTTTGAGACAGGATAGACACACAGATTTTGAATTTCCTTTATGTTATTGCTGGTCAACGTATTATAAACAGTCAACTGTCTTAGATTTGACTTTTTGTCACGTAATAATGCTTCGATGCGTTCATTCCATTCCAGTTCATAACTGGTATTAGGTTCATCGACACTCATTAGTTTCAGAATAACTCTTAGAAATTTCTCTTGGTTCAGTTTTCTGAACTGTATACTTCTTTGAGAATACCTTGATCTGACTCTTTTCTCAAGTAGTTCCTTCACTGTGAACTTGGATGTAAAACATATAACACAAACAGGAGTGGAACTATTTTCAGCAAGATCGAATAAGTTATATAATAGAGTTTGCCTATTTTGATTCGCAAAGACATCGACCTCATCAATAGCAAAAATGATGGGGTTTTTGATCTTTCCAACAGATTGTCCAATACGCGCTTCATCATCCAAAATCTTCAAAATATTGGCAAACGTCTGCGAAATCGAGGTTCTGCTTAGTAGCTGTGACATTTCAAGATCATTTAAATTCACATTATAGATTCTTGAAATTTCAGAATCGAGCTGCCCAGCAATAGCTCTAACTGCCTGTTGGTCAGTGTTCTGTACAAATCCACTTATTTTGATCATAATGAAATCTTTTTCGTGCGCTTCTTCTTCATCAATATCTTCAAGTTCTCTTTCCAGTTCTCCTCTCAACTTGCGTATAGCAGCATCAAATGCTACCGTTTTCCCTGAATTTCTTGGCCCAATCACAAAGCATGAATTCTTCTCAGCATCATAGACAGTGGCGGATAACAGCCTGTATATATCTTGGATTTTGTCATCTATCTCATAGGGCCCATGAGGTAGTACACCCCTTAATTTTTTTGTTATGAGTTGCTTCAAAGCCTCAATTTGATCTTCAGTAGGGGTTGTCAAAACCGTGTTCTTAGCCTTTGAAGTAGTCCTGGGACTACTCTCACTCTTATTTGCATTAGCTGCTTTTTTATGTTTGAGATCTTTCTGTGTTGACTTCTCTTCATTGTCATTAATATCTACTGATTGATCTTTCAGAACCTTGCTCTTGTTCTTCCCAGTAGTCCTAAGAGTACCATCAGTTTTCTTTTCTCTACTTGATTTTTTGGATCTTGAAGTCATCAGCATCGTTTCATTCTTAGATGTGGCTCTTGCTGACGTACTCTGCATATTAGATGAGGCATCAAAAAACTCTTCATCATCATCTTCATCTGAATCCCCAATCTCTTCCGAGCTGGAGCTTGCACTAGGTGAGATAACTTTTTCATTTTTGTCTGGAACGCTTGCACCTAATACTGCCGATTCTGGTTCATCATTTCTCATTCGTATTAGCTTCAAAGGCATTTTCAAAACCACATCAGGAATACTCGATTTAGGTTTGGAGTTGTTAGAGTTCAAAGTGTTGCTGTGTGTTGAAATGGAGCCTGGGCTTTGCTTGGCACGGGGTGTGGTGTTTATGAGAGGTGGTAGAGGTCTTTCGGGTTCATCTTCAATTTTTATCAGCTTCGGGAGTTTGAACGTAGACGAATTAACGAATATAGGGCTAGTACCAGCACTAGGTCTAGGTCTCTTCTTCTGCAAAGAAGTGAATTCTTTTGAAGTGAGTTCTTGTACCTCAGGAGACCTGAAAAGACGGATCATATTTGGTTTAACATTGGAAACAGTCTTTAGAGGATTGGCAGCCTTTTGTATATCTTCTCCTTCATTAGCTTTGGCATCTTCCTTAATGAGACCATCATCATCATCATCATCATCGTCATCATTTTCTTCTTCCTCTTCCTCCGTGCCGCCATCAGTATCCTCAATCCTTACAAGCTTGATATTTCCTGTGACCTTCTTGTTCCGGGACTCATCGATCAACTTATCTGCATTGACCTCCAACCCCGACTTCCGGACTTGGTTGAACTCCCCTGCGAAGTCTTGCTCAAGTTTCGCTCTATCTTCACTCTTGGTCCCCTTCTTCTTACCCATTGTATCTTCTAAGTAGGAGAAGCAGAATAGCAGGTAGCTGAATGAGATTCAAATCTGTGGAAAGTCTTTGTTGTGGTTTTCGATGTTTTGAAGGATAAAAGGTGGTGTTTAGATGTAGTTTCCATGACAACGGTTTCCATGAAAACACCAATCTAGCGGTGTTCAGGTGTGGACAATCAGATGTCCTTTTTGCACATGGAGCATGGCGATTATAAATTAGCAGCGTCTTCATTCACTCAATAGATCTGCGTCTCCACATTTCAACAATAGGCCATGTCTTCTGTCACATTCAAACACGATCAGCTTCCTTTGAGTGTAATCTCCCTTCTCAAAACAGGGAAACTTGTGCACTTGGGAACAGCTGACAAAAATGCTGTCCCAGAAGTCGCCTTGATGAACTATTACTATTTGCCATCCCATGAGCTCTATCAGAAAAGTGGTCATGAAACTGGTCCTGCTATTGATAGCGAGTCCAAAGAGCACACCTATGTTATCTTGGCTACAGGCAAAACATCGCTGAAATACAAGAACATTAGTGAGAACAAAAATGTCTCCTTGCTCTTCCATGATTGGACCGTTGCTAAGAACATCTATAGTGAAAAGGCCGAAGAAAACCAGTCAAACATCTTTAAACTTCTGCAGAATTTGAACCAATCTGAATTGAGTGAGGTGAGTGCTACTTTGTCCGGTATTGCTAAAATCGTTACCAATGGATCAGAATTGGAATACTATAAGAATAAGCTCTTAAACGAAAATCCAGACACAAAGATTTATATTGAAGGTGATAACAATGCAATCATTTTGGTCCAGATAACAAGTGCCAAAGTCTGCGACTCCCAAAACCACCAAAGTGTTTACGAATGATTTTTTATTGTATATAGTACTTTTGCAACCAAGCAATTATCACGATGATCAGAAATAATAGATTGTAACATATACAGTGATGCATATCTAGGTATTTACATAACTTCAATAGCTATGCTTTGAGAAGTTGAAGCTAACAGGCAAGAGTGAGCTCAGTTACCTTCTTGACCAAAGTCATTGGTGAAAGCTATTTGTTTTTGTAAATCTTCTTCATTAACAGTTGGTCTTGTTGTCTTGATTGCCTTGATGAAATCTTTTATCGTTAGTTCCGGTTCCTGTAGTTCATCAGCCTCAATTTGCATCCAATTCATCTCTAGAGCCTCTTCATCACCTGGGGAACATGGCGTCAATTTTCCATTCTCTAATTTCTTGAAATGTGTAGCACTTTGGATCTTTCTTATCGGCTGCATTAATGCATCTTTGACAACAACAGCAATATCAGCACCTGAGTACCCATTCGTCATTTCAGCTAAGATTTTATAGTCTTTTGAGCCCAATTCACAAGGAGTATTACCAACGTTGAGTTCAAACATTCTTGCCCTGGCTTCCTGATCAGGCAAGGCTATATAAATTCTCTTCTCGAAACGACGTCTGATAGCAGCATCCAATTGCCATGGGATATTGGTTGCACCAAGCACTAAAACACCACTTGAGTCATTACCCACACCATTCATTTGTACTAGTAGTTCGGTTTTGATACGTCTAGAGGCCTCACTCTCACCTTCACCTCTTGGTCCACACAAGGCATCTACTTCATCAATGAAGATAATGGAAGGTTTGTTTTCTCTTGCCATATTGAACAGCTGCTTTACTAATCTTTCACTCTCACCCATCCATTTACTGACCAAGTCTGAAGAACTGACCGAAAAGAAAGTCGAATTTGCCTCTGTAGCCACAGCTTTAGCAAGATAAGATTTACCAGTTCCTGGAGGTCCATATAGCAATATACCAGAAAGAGGCTTTCTTTTCCCCGTAAATAAATGCGGAAATCTAACAGGTAAAATCACAGCTTCTTTCAAAGCTTCTTTAGCTGGCTCTAAACCAGCAATATCTTCCCATTTCACATCTGGTTTTTCTGATAAGATAGCTCCAGCTAGTGCTCCTCTTAGTTTTTTCGTCTCCGAGTCATCATCATCATCGCCTCCACCTGAGCTGTCCTTCTTTTTAGAAGCATTAGCACCGCCAGTGGCACTAGTCTCTGCTGCCTTTTCTTTCTTATCAAGATGGTCTTTCAACTGTTCAGCCCTTGATAAGTATTCGGTGAATTTCGTTCTAATCAGCTCTTTAGAACGCGGGTTTTTCTCGTATTTGATGGCCAGCATTAGATAGTCAAGACCGTTGTAGTATAATCCATATGCATCCTCATACCTCGTAGCATTATCAGCTTCAATTGCTTTTTGCACAAGCTCAATTCCTTTGTTTAGAAAGTCTCCAGTAGACATATTAGTAAATTTTGCAAAAGATTGGACTGCAATTAAAACAGAGATAAAAGCTCAATAAGGGATCAAAATATTAATGTAGATCCCCTGTCAAGCACCGTAAGTATCTCGATTGATTAGCTTGTATATCGAGAGTATAAACCCTTTTCCTCTCTAAAAGGGAGAATCCCAAACTTTGACTGGATTTCAAGAAATTCGCGGATTGTGTTTTTCTGCCAAAACAATACGGACCAATAACTAGGTCGAGATCTCTTCAATCTCTTCGATCTCCAATATAATATCTCCAGTCAGTCAACTATTCCGGAATGACTACGGCTTGAATCCAATAAATACATATACTGTCAACATCATAATAGTTCAGTCGCGTATTAGCTCGAATTTTTTCAAATTCAACTTTACAGGCGACAATGAGTTATCCACAGCTTCGAAATCATCATCATCATCATCAACCTTATTTTGATCTGAAGGAGTAAGCTTCTTTCTCCTTTCATTCTCACCTTGCTTGGCTGGATCATAGATATTTATCTTGTCCAGCTCCTCACTTTTCAGTATTGTATTCTCTATATCTTGTTCTTTCTGTACTCTCATACTATTTTCCAATTGTAGAGATCTCTCATTAGCTTGTTTCAGCTCTTCTTTCAAAGACTCAACAGTATTCTCCAATTGTTCTAGTTTTTTACTCAATGCGTCAATTTGTTGAGAAGAGTCACTTTGAACGGAGAATGATCGTATCGATTGATCTCTAGGAGTAGATGTAGATTGGACCTTTTGAACATGTTCATGAGAGAAGCCCTCATGGTGTGTTTGGTGTTGTTGACGGAAAGGGGAAGAGCTCAGCTCATTGAACTTGAAGATGTTTGGATCCTCAATAGGAACTATTCTGGAAGAGCTATGTGCTCTAGTTGTATCACTAGCGTTGGGGCACGAGTTGTTAGACAGATGAGAGCTCAAGGGCACCCTTGTTTTCTGTATTCTTTCAACAATACTGTTATTAGCGCTAGATGATTTATCTTGCAAGTCTTCACGATGTAGCCTTCTAACTCTTTTTGGTGGAGAGTTCAGATCAAGGGTAAAATTTTCGGCTCTATGATTAATACTTTCAGCTCTTTTACTCACAGAAGATTTGGAGCTTCGCCTCAAAGGACCATTTGTACTGCTATCTTTTCTTATCATCCCATTCATGTAGTTCTTCATGTTACCGAGCTCAGAGTCATCGTCACCACCAGTCAATGCTTTACCAATTTTTCCCAACGCGCCTAGAAATCCTGATTTATTCTTGCGTGAGTCATTGGTTGGCTTCAAGATTCTGGGAGATGCAACCCTCTTAGCAGTGGATCCAGATCGTCTTATCCTTTCAATTGGGTTTCTAGATGGCCTATCATGGTGGATATAGTGCGTAGTGCCTTTTTTGGTGTGGTTAGTGGCTGGCGCTCTCGTCGATGGAGAAAATTGCACACTTTGGTTGCTCTCGTCAGCAATTTCGTTCCAAACTTTAGTGATTGAGTCGAACATATGCGTAACGTCTTTTGATGAGGATGCGTGTTTGCTGCTTGTTTATGGTGATGTTTATTTTTGTTTACGTTTTCGATGTTTTTGTAAACAAACAAAAAAAGGCAAATTTTCAATGCGCGAAACCGTTCTATATATCACCAATTTTTTTTGACGCGTCGCGTATTTTCTGGAATTCAGTGTTATTCTCGTAATAAGAGAGATCATAACGAAATAGTTCACCAAGAGATTTCTCCTTATTTTGCATTCTTGTTGCTCAGCTGAACTCATAGAGATATGGATCTTCCACCTGTGATACTACCCATTCAGCTTCAGCCGTCGAACTTGCGTCCCCTGGCGTATAGAATCCTTTCCAAGAAACATGGCTTGAACATCAAGACCGATGCTTTGAAAGTGTTATCTGATCATATTGGGCCAAAGTTTGGTGACCAGTGGAAGTCGGCCAAAGCTCAGTTGTTCATTGAGGAAGTTGCTAAAGTATGGAAAGAGCAAGAGCGTGGATTATTTCTTGATGCTGAGGGGATAACTGAAGTGTTAAAGGAATTAGAAGCGCTTGAAAGTAAATCACTACGAGCAAATTCCACAATAGAGACCAACAACCACGGGGCTGGAAATCAGAAGTCAGTGGATGCATTTCTGAAGCCGACTAAAAACGACATTGCTGAGAAACAAGACACAATAATTGATGCTGATATTGCCAGTGATGATGAAATGGGAGTTTCTAGAACGAGCCCAGCAACGAGCGTGACTCCTCCTCCAATGAGAGAAACAATCGACTGGAGAGAGTATTTCAAGCTTGTTAATGCGTTTGAACAACCAATTTTTGACTATAACTATACCAGAAAGCAGTACGAATTGTCCAAGATCCAAAACTCTAAATTTGACTCTGCCAGCATCGAATCCAACATTTTATTAGCACAGAAGAGATATCATATAACAAAAGATAGATTATTGAGAAATGAGAATTTTCAAAGTAATCCATTCAATGCACTGAGCTCCATACAAGTGAATTCCACTGTCAACACAATTACAATGATCAAAAATTTACTGGGAAGAAACAATCAAAGGTTTTTATTATTTGGTATGTTGACACTCCTGAATGGTGAATATTTCTTACAAGACACTTCTGATAAGATCCAATTGAACATCTTTCAGACAGAGCCGACCCCTGGAACTTTTTATACTCCTGGGAATATGGTTATTTGTGATGGTATTTATTCATCGGGTATCTTTTATTGTTCATCAATGGCACATCCACCAGCAGAGAGAAGACAAGAGACCCTTGAGGCTATTGGAAATGTTGATTTCTTGGGGGTCCATGGTAATCTAAGAATTGATAGAGATCTACAGGTACGGTTAAAACTACTGGAGAGAGAATATGATCATAAAGTCATAATATTGGGTTCCGATTGTTTTTTGGATGATTTAAAAGTTTTAGATGGTTTGAATAAGTTGTTTTTCAAGCTAGCGGAGGACGAGCACGACCTTCCTGTTTCAATCATTTTTAATGGGTCTTTTGCATCTTCTCCTAAACATTCATCTGAGTATAAGAGTCTTTTTGACTCATTGGCGGAAGTATTGGAAAAACATCCTGTTATTGCAGCAAATATATCATTAGTCTTTATACCGGGAGACAACGATCAATGGCAAACACCAATCTGGCCTAAGCAAAGAATACCAAAGTTGTTTGGGAACAGATTGAATAGAATAGCAAGAGGTGTTCAATGGGCTTCCAATCCTACAAGGATGGTGTATCTATCACAAGAGCTGGTGATAGCTAGGGATGATATAGGATCGAGATTGAGACGAAACACTGTTATTTTCCCAGCTCTAGAAAAGGAAGCGACGGTAGATGTTGAGGCCGCTGATGGTGAACATGGTGATATGAAGCCATCGACACAAATTGACAAAATTGAATCTCTTCCACCAAGAGTATCAGAGGCAAGAAAGATAGTAAAGACCATATTAGACCAAGGACATCTAACTCCATTTCCTAAAACGTTGAAACCGGTGGCATGGCACTTAGACCACACATTGCATCTTTCACCATTACCAAATGTATTGATTCTTTCAGATCCAACATCTCCATCGTTTGATGTGACTTACAATGGTTGCAGATGTTTGAACCCTGGTGTTCTATTACAGAGAAGAAAACTGAACTACATTGAGTATACATTAGCATCCAAGACTGCAGAGATCAAAGAACTCTACTTTTAGCAGCACCCATAATTAATTAGTCAAATAATAGCATGTATTTATTATCATCATCATTATCATCATTCAGACAGCCACTCGAGAGCACCAAGCTGTAGCAGCCTAGTATGGCCATTTCTTGATTTTGGCGCTTACCTCAACAGGAAGGCAGTATATTGGGTCCACGGGTACGAGATCTTCAAAGCCCATCAAACTGAGGCCTGCAATTCCAAAGATTGTGTGGAAGACATCCACTTGATTCCCAGGTCTGTCACTGATACCTCCGGTGACTTCATCTTGCGAGCTTAATATGAACCCTCTAAGCATTTCATAATTTATCCAGTCCAATTTCCCAATGATAGCCAAGGACGAGAGCACCCACCAACTGTAGCACACATCAGGAAGCTTCCCTGGACGCCCATTGAGCCCACCACCCTCAACTTGTCTCTCAGATAACCACCAGCCCGTGAGATCAACGTCCACAACATCCAGTCTGTTACATATTGCGAGCGTCGCCAGACATGTGAACACCTGTGCAGAATGACTCTCAGCACCTGGCCCAAGTCCGAACCCACCATCAAAGTTATAGCAGCTTTGAATGAAGGCAACGGCACCGTCCACGGTTTCCTTGTCCAATTGGCCCAGAATTGCCAAAGATTGTACAGCAGTGTACACAAACCGAGTATCAATTTCACCAAAGCGATCACCCTGAAAGGCACCGTTTGGCAACCTCAATCCCCTGATAAAACTCACTGTCTTCTTTTGATCTTCATCACTCAAAACGTCCAAACTATCGAATATCAGCAAGATCTGTAAAGCTGAAAGGGTCGAAAGCAGATGACTGTCATGAGCCTTGAAGGCACCAAATCCACCGTCTTCATTGTGGCAGCTCATCACAAACTCAACAACCTCTTCTTTCTTGAAAGTGTCTCGAGAGCCCATCAAGCACAGCGCAGTGAGCCCCCAATACGTCCCGTTCAAACGTAGATGCTCGGTCAGATAGTAGCTCAAATCTCTCTGCTTGGTATCCAGTGAGGCCACGTACTCGATGTGTTTCTCCTTGTAAAACTGCATAACCAATTGCTCTTTCTGGTGAGTTCTGCATTGGATTGAATGAAAGAGGGAAGTTTTGATTTTTGTTCCATCTTCAGGTATTTTTTCATCGCTTTTAAAGATTTCATTCATTAACCACAACACATGAAAGCATAAAGAACAAATAACCATCAATGTCTGAGAGAACAGTGAGCTATGCTGAACTGAAAGTGGACACGCAGTATGTGTCCCAAGGAGTGAACGTTGGAGATTTTTTGCAGAATTTGGAGCTCAAAAGGCGACAAAATCTGTTGTTGGTGCCCACAGACGATGATGAGGTTCAAAAGATGCTCAGACAACTGAGCGAGCCCATCACAGTATTCGGCGAGGACAAGGGAGATAGAAGAGATAGATTGATCAAACTGATAGCAGATAAACAGATTGATGTTGCAGGGCTTTTAGGCGAGGACAAAGACGAAGACATGGAGGATTCTGACGAGGATGAGGACGAAGAGTTTTACACACCAGGATCTGAGGAGCTGATCGAGGCTAGACGGTACATTGCACAATACTCGATTGAAAGAGCAAAGAGAAGAATACAGAGTGAGACTGAACTCAGTGAAGTCTCAATGTCCAGACAGTTGACACTACGAAGAAAAGAAATTAAGGACTGGCAAAGATACGAACTAATTGGGTCCCAGCTCGTCTCTACTAGACCCGTTTCATATGTTACTATCAACAAGCTGGATTCAGGTTGCATATTGACAGGATCATGGAGTGGCGACGTGAAATTATTGAACAAGAACCTGGAGATACTGAAAGAGTTTGAACCAGTAGAAGGTAAAATTGGTGGGATTGATTGGTCTCCTACAGATCCTCAACAATTCATTACTGGTGGCGATTCTTTACATGTATGGAGCACCGGAGACTCACTACCGAGAAGTAAACTAGAAGGACATGACAATCGTGTTGTACGATCCAAATATCATCCATCTGGGAAATACATAGCATCATGCTCATTTGATCAAACTTGGAGATTGTGGAATATTGAAACAGAACAACAGTTGTTATTACAAGAGGGTCACTCTAAAGAAGTCTATACACTCGATTTCCAATGTGATGGTGCATTATTGGCATCTGGTGGGCTGGATGCTATGGGATATGTCTGGGATTTAAGAACAGGGAAGAGTATAATGACTTTAAATGGTCATATCAAGGCAATACATGGTTTAGCATGGAGAGATAATGGATATCAGCTGGCTACAGGGGCTGCTGATGGATCGATCAAGATATGGGATCTAAGAATGACAAGGGATATTGCTACGATTCCAGCACATAATAAGATTATTTCAGAAGTCAAGTTCAAGGAGAATCTATTATGTTCAAGCTCGTATGATGGGACATTGAAGTTATTCAGTAGTGATAGTTGGATCCCTGTGCATACGCTGGAAGGACATTCGGATAAAGTGATGAGTTGTGATATTGGTGATGATTTCATTGTTAGTAGTGGTTGGGATAGATCGGTGAAGCTATGGTCTCAATAGACAACTAGAGCAAATTCTATTCTCATAAGCGTATAAAGTGTAGAATATATAGCTAAATATTCTACCTGAATATTTGATTCATTTCACAGAAGGACTGATCCTCCTGTTTTCATTTCTATTTCTATTATTGTTTAATTTTTTCAAATTCTCTTCAATAGAAAGTCTCAATTGATTAGCCTTTGAAATCAATTCATTCAGCTCAGTATCATCAATCTTATCATCCGTATAGTCCTGCCAGTAATTATCCATAGCAAGTTCATTCTCTGCAATAGATTTTTTAGTATTAGCGATTTCCAATGTAGATTCTTCAATTGATTTTTTTGCATTTTCAATTTCTTTGCTCATATATTCCTCTTCAGTCAAGAGTGCCTTCTTTTTTTGTTCCTCTTTCAGTATAGACTCTTTCAAAGCTTCAATCTTTCTCAACTTTTCATTAGTGTTCAGTTCATCAACCTCTTTATCCAAATCTAGCACTTTCTGTCTAGTTTCATCAATTCTAACTGTCAGTTTATCGGAGTTGATATTTGTCGCTTCAATCCTAGCTCTCAAATGGTCGATTTCATTTATAAGTTTAGTTTCATCCATCAAGACATAGTCTTTTTCATTAGCTTTGAACTGATCAAAATGATCGAACTCATCTAATTGAAGCTGTAAATCATGGTGGACCTCATTGAAGTTTTGAATCAATTTATGTGTTAGTGAGTCATTATAATTGGAGTTGACACTCAAAATCCCAAAGTTCACATCCTTAAGAGGATTGGAGGTATAATCCTTTTGCAATCTTTTCAATTCATAATAACTCTTTGGTTTGTAATTGTCCTGCTTTTTATCATATGAGACCTCAGATAAAAGCGATTTCTCCACATCGCTTGCATCGTATTTATTCACTTTGGACATCTCTGGTAATGGCCAAGGCTTGTTATTAAAATCCTGGAACCAGTCTTTCAAGTAGGTCAGGTTCTTGGAGTAAATAGGTCTCAAATCAGGAGGTAATACACCTACTCTTTCACGCAAAACGACAATAGCCGCAGTAACATCCACAAGGTAGTCCTTGCTTTTGACCTCGTTAAACTGACGGAAGTAAAGGGCAACATGATCAATGGAATTAGCAGACACTAGCCTTAGTATAGGCGTTGTAGGAATTTTTTTCAAAGATTGTAAAAAACCCGTCTCACAGGTGAGGTCAAATGCAATCACAAGGTCAAACTTCTCATTCAAGGAGAACCCTTCCACATCAGAAGGGATGATGTGTGTAGTAAGATTTTTTGGCTTGTTCTTGGCTGGATCCTTCACATAGTTCCCATAGTGTCTCTTAATGTTCGTCTTGGAACCAAGCAATAGAGCCTCGATCAAGTCTAGTAGCTTCCCTGAACGCGACACCACAGCAATATTCAGTGCCCTATCATCCATAAGGGCAATGAGGTCCTTCAATACCTGAAACTTCCCACTTGTCTCGCACAAGTTCCATGGCACGTCTTTGGCAGTCAGGTTCTTAGGCAAGTAGTGGCTAATCAGCAAGTATGGGTGTGTGGCCACAAGTTGTGAGTTGAGATAAAGCACCTCGAGAGAGTCCAACAAGGTCTGGTCTTTATCCTCAGTCTCAAAATACTTTAAGATGTCCGAATAGTGCAGAGAGACAACTTGGTCCGTGAGCTCTTTCTGATACTCGCACATCGGCACAGCGAGCCAGTAGTCACCGGACGTGTTTTCCGATGTGGCAAGCGAAACGATTGGAGGCTCAGGCGTGGAGTCGAGAATCTTGAACAAATCCATTTGTGATGGTCTGGTGAGAGTGTAAGCGTGTGAAATGTGTCTTCCGGTGCGAGGTTAAAAAGAGAAAGGTTTATGTTTGTTGATGTTTAGTTGCATATGCTCTTGACTGCCGCTTTGGGAAGTTCTGTGCAAATGTACTGGCTATAGATGCAAAGTCGCGGACGCGTTACTTCTTTAAGTGCTGATTTCTTTCACTCTTCTCGAGTCAATCTGAATACTCAATTAACGCTCACATAAACAGTGAAAATGGCCTCTGCTGACCTCTCCGCTGACGAATTGGCACTTTATGATAGACAGCTCCGTGTGTGGGGAGCTGAGGGCCAAAACAGGATCAAGAACGCCTCGATCTTGGTGATCAATCTGAATGGTGTTGGGACTGAAATCATCAAGAACTTGGTGCTTGCCGGGGTGGGATCCGTTGAGATTTGGGATCCATCAATTGTTGAAGAGAAAGACTTAAGTGCTCAATTCTTCCTCAGTGGCGACGATTTGGGTAAGACAAAGCTCAATGCTGCCCAGGAACGAATCCAGGATTTGAATCCAAGAGTCAATTTGTCAATCAATACTACAGAGTACAACTTTGACAATCAAGAGCATTTCAAAAAGTTCAATCTGATAATAGCCAACAATATCACAGCTCAGGAGTTGTTGAAGCTCAATGAGATTACAAGAACTTTACAGATTGCTCTATACATCACCGAATCTCACGGTCTTTATGGATTTCTATTCAGTGACTTGATTCAAGATATCTCAAACTATACAGAGAAGAAGCTTCCAATTGCCAAAAAAGTAGGCCCGATCTCGTTGAACTCTGAAATCATCAAAGTTTCTTCGAGCTTGAACAAAGACGACAACACATCAATCCAACATTATACAATCAAATCCACTTATAAACCATTCAAAGAGGCAATAAAAACAAGTCAACTATCTAAATTAACCAAGAGAAAAAGAAAGAATGTATCACCTTTATTGTCTATCTTCATTGCTCTACATGATTTCCAGATTAACAATGTCAAACCAACACCTGAATCATTGAAGCTCAAAGCTAATGAACTACAAACACAATTTGGATTATTTGAAATCACCAATGATGAATATTTCCACAATGTCTTAACCCAATTAAATACTGAACTAAGTCCAGTAGCTGCTATTATGGGTGGGAATCTAGCTCATGATGTCATTAACTTTTTAAGTAAGAAGAGCTCCCCAATCAATAATTTTGTTACTTTTGATGGTGATGCTTTTGAAATGCCAGTATATGAGCTATAGACATGTCTACATTTCATAGCCAATGAAGCTGATCAAATAAATCTTCACATTTGTTTTATGATCATCTACAAAGTTGTAGCGAATATATAAATATTCATTAGCCAAAAAAAAACAAAAAAAGGGGAAAAAATAGTGAGTACTAAAAGTCTATAGTGTATATAGTTTTTCTTTTCCTTGAACCGGAGCAGCAGTGATATGAAACATTCAAACTTTCCTCTAAAGTTTCATTGGATCCATAAAATTTAGCTGTATCAAACAGACATGCAAAATGTAAAACCTTTATATATGTAATTGACCGTACCAACATTTTCAAAAAACAACCCAAACCCCATAAAAAAAATGCATATTCATCATTTGTAAATCCCATTATATCGTACCTAAATGCCATTTTATGTTATTAACAACCATAATTACCGTATATCCTTTCACCCAGTGTCTAATACTTAACAGGGGTTGGGGAACGATACATCTTATAAGGACCGTCATGGTAATGAGGATTCTGTTGAGCATATTCAAAAGCCTCGAGAACAGCCTTCTTCACATTCTCTAAACTTTCGTCAGAGATTTGATAATGGAAGGCAACTCTACCACCCATTAGTTTCACACCATATTTGTCCCCAAACTTGATCATGACATCATCTTTGATATGATTGGCCTTGAGATCAATAAATACGAAATTGGTATCCACTGGAGATTCCAAGATGATTCCGTTCTCAATACAGAAATCACCCAATTTTTTAGCTTTATCATGAGATGATTTTAGTTTTGGTAAAGTTTCATCAATTGCAACCATGGCCATCTTAGCCATCATACCTGATTGTCTGATACCACCCCCACACTGTTTCTTGAAATGGTTGGCCTTCTTGATGAAGGGCAATTCACCAACTAAGACAGACCCCATTGGAGCACCAATGGATTTAGATAGACAGATAGAGATAGAATCAAAAATTTCACCATATTTGGATAATGGGATGTTTGCTTCAACAGAAGCGTTCCAAATACGTGCACCATCACAATGTAATTTATACCCATTCTCAACACAGAACTGTTTAATTCTCAATAATTCTTCATATGGGTAGATAATACCATGTAAAGTATTCTCTAAAGAAATCACTTTAGTTGGAGCACCATGAATATCACCATCTTCGAGAACGATATTTTCCTTAATGTCTTCTAAAGTCAAAAAATCACCATTTGATGGTCTGACAGGAACAACCATAGCGTTTGACAACATTGCTAAACCAGCAGCCTCATGAGTATAGACATGGGCTCTGTAATCACATAGAATAGAGTAGGGAGGTTGAAACAAGTGTGTTCTGATGGCGATCTGATTTGAAAGGGTACCAGAAACACAGTATAACCCAGCTGGTTTCCCAGCCATTTTGGCCACTTTCTGCTCAAGAGCAATAGTGTCAACATCTTCATTGTAGACGGAATCACCAATTGACGCAGTTAGAGCAGCTTTCACCATGGATTCAGTTGGTGTGGTGAAAGTATCACTTCTGAAGTCGTTGGCAGCAGACTGATATGCTTGAGCGATGGTCATTGTTAGATAGGTGGGCTGTAGTAATAGTTACGTGATGTAGAACTTGGAAAAGGGAGAAAGAAGAAAGAAAAGTGTCTCTCGAGAAACTTTTCATGTATGTGTTTTGCCGTGGAGGAGTGCTCGCACCGAAACAGCTTTTAAAGGCCGTTCCAGCGGTATTGAGAGCCGTTTCAAAAGCTGAGAAATTCGTTGCGGTCTAATTGAGGTCACTACTACAGGATACAACGCTAACACCTTGTGCAATTCACCTTCAATTGAGGTCAAAGAGTGCTACAAAACAGCAATTGATGACACCAGTTTACCTGAACATAGCATAAATCTTGTGAATTGTTACTCATTCATGGTACGCGCAGCATTCCCGCACTTTAGCGCGCTCTGTGCGTTCCGATTGGTGGGAAAAGGTGTGGTGTTGTGATGTCCAGTGCTGTGGGCAGTGTGCTGTGACTGTGGTTGCCAATGCCATTCCCGTTGTCAATATGATGAAGTATGAACGTTGTGGGATGCTAACGGTGTGTTTAGTGTCATCAGAAGAGATCTGGCATATGTGTTATGCAAAAGGTGTCAAACTTTTGTGACAATGTGGAGTTTATTACCGTCCTACTGGAGTGTATGAGACTCGGACCTTTGTTACAAGCACTGTCGGCCTGTGATTGGCTGTACATGTGACTCTGTCTGACTCTGCATTGACCCCGACTGCGGTCCATAACAGCAACGCGCGGTCGATTAATTGGTGTGCGGATGTAAATCATCAACTTCACATACGGTGCGTGTGAATGAAAGTAGGTATCTATATCCGTGAATTGCCAACTATTATCCGCGGTCTCACCAGTAAGCTGCCAGGATGACCGCCTTGAACCTTCATGAGATCTCAGATGCTAACAGTGCACCGGTATCGTTCAAAAACCCAAACTACAAAGCACCAACAAGAAGAGTCAAAGCACTAAGGCAACTTATAGTGGATGAACAAAAACATCTAAAGCAGCTGGAAGGGAAACTAAAACCAGATCCTGTGACGTATTTCACATTGGATGCTCCTCCATCTATCAAGCCTGTGAAGAAGTATTGTGATATCACGGGTTTGAAGGGGAACTATAAATCACCCTCAAGTGGTGTTAGATTTTATAATAGTGAAGTGTATTCCATTGTTAAAAACATGGGCCAAGGTGTTGATCAGCAGTACTTGGAGCTAAGAAATGCCAATGCTGTTTTAAAATAGACGTTGGCTAAACTCATCACGAACATATCAGAGTTGTTAATGATTAATGATGTTATCTACTAATCGATTTGTAGTTATGGACGGACTATCTATAATAGCTTGAATCCATGATAAAGTGTGTTCATTTATTGTATTTGATATTCCATTCGTCGATGACCTTGACAATTCTACCCCCCAATGTCTTTTCATTCACTTTCAATTCCCCTAAATCATTATTTTGGAAGGGATTAACCACCAATCCTAGATAGATTCTATGCAATTTCTTGAATACCGTCTCAAATGACTCATCAATCTCATCTCTAGTCCCGATTAAAATCTTGAGTCCAGTATTCGTCTCGTAACCATAGACATTGACCCCATCCTGTACGAACAAAAGATTAGGAATTCCAGGCTCTCCATCATAAAAGGGTGATAAAAATACGTCAAGAGCCATATTTGACAAAAAATGGTACTTCAACACTTCATTGATTTCTGACTCTTCAGATGACTTGGATGTCTTTGTTACTGGTGTATTGCCCGTCTGGGAATCCACCCGATCACTAATGATGACTTCCTCACCTTTGAGAGGTTCGATTTGTTGTATATGAAGAGGACGGTTCTAGGAATGTTAGTCAATCTAACGCATGCCAAAAAAAGTTATGGATACGCACTTCTCGCGATATGAGCGATACAAAGAACACCTGGTTGGTCATGAGGGAAACAATGGTAGAGACTGGTTCTAATCAGCTGTTGATGTTAGTTCTATGCTTCTTGCTTCTTGTATCCCGAATGATTCTGGATTGATCGAATTCGCGGAGGACAATATTTTGCAGAAACTGATACATATATGTCGTAGATCCATGGATTTTGAAAACCGTGGTGGGAACAATATCGGCAAATAGGATTATCGTCAGGATCGGTTTCTGCATTTTGTCTCTGGAGCATATGAGTCTGGTAAAGTTCAGAAATTTTTGGTGTAGCAAGACTGCAATCTTCAATCTACCAGAAACTTCAGATCATGGTTCATAAATTATATATTATACAAAACACTCTCTATGTATTATCATTACAGCTCTTTGGCTCATCTATGACTATTTTTTTCTTTTTCAGTTATTTGAACCAACAGCTAACTTTTGCAAGTGTTCCATAAATTTCTGTAATGAAACATCATCGGTCAACACGACTGCAGATCCAGCACCACTCATCTCGTCAGAGTTGTATGCATTAGAAGGATTCAATTTCGAGTACAAAAATCTAGCTTGAGATCCACCTTCTTCAGTATCAACAAATCTTGGTAATGGGAATCTATCAACCAATAATTCCGCAGCTTCTCTTCTTGGTTCCTCTAAAAACTCTTTGAATGATGCATACTCTGGATCATCTTGGAATCCTTGAGCTCTCCAACTAGCCACCGTTTCACCATGATAGATCAAAATGTGGAAGAATGTATCCAACAATAAAATCTTGTCTGGTTGAATAGAAACAGAGTCTAACAAAACTGGAGTTGGTTCATCGCCATCCATTGAGAATGATGTCAATGTTGGTTGGATCATAATCAATGAGTTCAATGTATCTTCTCTAGTCAAAACATGTCTATAAAACGCGGTTTCATCTGGAGAGTTGTTGAAAACTTGCAGGAATTGAGATCTTCTCAAATAGAACATGAATTGTGGATACAAGGTGAAATTTGGTGATAATCTGAATGTAGATGGTTCGTCCTTCATATAATCAGCATATTTGGCACATACTTTGATCAACATTCTATCAGTCCATCTCAAAACATCTGCAGAATCATCTTCTTCAGCTTTGTAGACTGCAATTCTAGACATCAACACAGCAGCAGCTTCTTGATCAAATGAGTTACTAACGTTAATATCACCCATACCAACCATGGAATTGGCCAAAGTGGTAACTCTGACTCTATAAGTACCCGAAGCATGCTGATAATGAGTGAAAAATTGAATATATGCTTGATTAGAACTGACTTGATTGGCAATTTCAAAGAAAACACCATAGGTGTGACCTGGAGTCATTGAACCCATTTTCCATGTGTTAGTACCACCAATACCAACTTCAGCATCAGCGATGTTATTACCGAGTTTTTCCATTGGTGAGGCATGGCCAATAAGACCAGAGACTTTCAATTCTTTAGAAGTTTTGACATTTAACGAGGCATTGAATCCCATCAATAGGAATCCGTCAGCATCTTTATTGAATAATCTCAGATAAGATTGCTTGAAGATGGAGGTGGTAAAGGCATCAGTCAATAATAAGACACCACCAGTTTTGTTTGATAATGATTGCATTTCAGAAATACCAATCTGATCATAACAACCAGCAAAGATATCCACAATATGACCACTAGTAGCCACTCTATTGGCTAAAGCTTCATAAAATTTGATAGCCTTTTTGTAATGTTTAGCAGAATCTTTGTCAATATCAGAATGAGATCTAATTGGTTCTTTCAACTCATCAGTAACAATCATACCTGGGTTAATGGTACCTGGACCAGCTGCAAACAATTGGATTCTAGCACCAAATCCAGTGAAAAGACCTTCTGTAAGTCCAATGGCAATGGATAAAGCCGCACCGGTACATCTGATAGCTCTATGCCCAGATGCAACAGGCCATGGATCTCTTTTTAAACCTTCAATAATAGAAGTTAATTGGAATTCCACGTCAGATAAAACTGAAAAGAACTTCATCAAATCAGCACCGATCAATTGCTTCAATTGATCTAAAGTATAATCTCTGTTGCCTCTGAAGATGTAGGATTTTGGGGTTGGACTGTTCAAATCATGCAATTGAACCATAGTACCATATGTGATTAAACCAACCATGGCATTTGGAGGCAGTAAACTTTGAGCAATCACCAAACTCTCCTTCAAAGCTTCCAAATTGTCCTCATCAGCACATAGATCAACGACAAATAAGAAGATTGGTGGTTGTTGGACAGGTCTGGACAAGACGTACTCAATTGAAGAGCTTTCAGTTTGTAATTCCAATGGTAAATTATCCGGAGTAATGTTGGCATAGTGAGCTGGCAACCCATTTCTCGAATTACAGAAGGGACACATCCAAATACGTGCTCTTAAATCCAAAGAGCAGTAAGGGTTCAGAGCAGCCTTACAGTTGCTGTTGGAGCAGATCACAGGGTCGTAGTTGGCAATACGAAGGTTTTCAATCTCTTTCAACGGTGTGTACAGGGCCCCAATCGGGATCACCATTCTGTTGGCCTCGGCACGTGTGTTTGGGAACACATTCCAGGCGAAACGCACACCGTTGGCATCCTCAGCAGCTTCAAAGTCCATCCTAATCGACTATAATCTCTTGGGAAAGATGGTTTGGTGTGTAACCATGATTTGTTTTGATTCGATCTGCTGGCCAAAATGAAATGTGGATGAACAGATCTGGTGTTGAGGTGTTCAATTGTAATTCTGTTGACTTCCGAATGCGGAAATTGAGCACTCGCTCTCCGATCAAAGCTCAAAATCCCCAAATCAAGTATTCACCCCCTTTTGAGATATTTATTTTTTTTTTCACCAAAATGCAAAGGAAAACAAAAAAGTTGTGGTGATTTGCAGAGAAAGTCGTGAATTTTTCTTTTAAATCAAGGAATAACAAGTTTTTGCAATCGCTGAATCCTCGGTTTTGCGACGTGTTCTAGCTGTTCTTTAGTTGATATTGGCTGCTAACTTTCCCCAGTCTTGCTATTTTGTCTTTTGCTTGCTGGAGATCCCTGTCACAATTGAGATTGGAATTAACACGTAAAAAGAGATCAATCAAATTTGGAAACCGTGATCTTTTGCTGAAAAGTGGTTAATTATTGCTCATTCCACGCTGTGTTGGTCATCTTGTCACCACATTCCACTCGTTTTACCAATTTGACGCGCTGAGTCTGTCCATATTTATTCATTTCAATTTTCGCAGCCCTTCCAATCAAACATTCACGCATAATGAGCTTCAAAGCACAACAGAATAGAAACGTTTACCTGGACAGGATCCAGTCACTCACGAGAAACAAAGCCTCGCTGTACATAATCGGAACCATAATATCAGTGATAGTGCTGTTCAATTTCGTCCTCAATGGATTATTACAGGGGTTGTATGTTCCTGATTTCCTAAATACTCCAAGTGTGGAGTTCTACGACCTCAAAAACTACGAAGGTTTACCCGATGGCTGGCAACACGAGGAACGTGTGCTGTTCTGTATTCCTCTTAGAGATGCTTCTCCTCATTTACCAATGTTTTTCAGTCATATGAAAAATCTAACCTATCCACATCACTTGATTGATTTATCCTTTTTGGTTTCAGATTCCTCAGACAATACAATGGAGGTGCTTTTACAACAATTGAGGGATATCCAAAATGGGAACGACCAAAAGCTGAAATTTGGATCCATTGAAATTTATGAAAAGGATTTTGGTCAAACTATTGGTCAAGGTTTTAGTGATCGTCATGGATTTGAAGCTCAAGGCCCAAGAAGAAAACTGATGGCAAGAGCTAGAAACTGGTTATGGACTGTAAGTATTAAACCATATCACTCATGGGTATACTGGAGAGATGCAGATGTTGAAACCTGTCCGCCAACCATTATTGAAGATTTAATGCATCATAGTAAAGATGTCATTGTTCCAAATGTTTGGAGACCGCTACCTGACTGGTTAGGAAATCAACAACCATATGATTTGAACTCATGGCAAGAAAGTGAAGGTGGCTTACAATTAGCAAGAAACTTAGGTGAAGATGCCGTGATTGTTGAAGGTTACGTTGAGTATGCCACTTGGAGACCACATTTAGCATATCTGAGAGATCCTTATGGGGATCCAGAAGTTGAAATGGATCTGGATGGTATCGGTGGTGTCTCCATCTTAGCAAGAGGTAAAGTTTTCAAAACAGGTGGACATTTCCCTGCATTTTCATTTGAGAAGCATGCTGAAACAGAGGCTTTTGGGAAGCTATGTAAAAGAATGGGCTATTCTGTTGTTGGTCTACCTCATTATGTGATATGGCACATTTACGAACCATCTTCGGATGATTTGAAACATATGGAGTGGATGGCACAGGAAGAAGCCAAACAAGTGGAACAAAACAAATTGAAGCAATTTTATGATAAAGTTTGGAAAGAAGGATTTGAAGATGTCCGTACTGATTGGGAGAATGATCGCATCAATATATTCAAAAACACCGATACGAATAAAATCAAACCTATTAAAGTTGATTGGTCTGGCGCTGATACGATGCAAGTTGTTAAGAATCCTTTGAGTAAAGATAAAGACAAAGTCCTAGCTGCATTTGATCCTGCAAATCAATGAATACCAAAAGAGATCATTCACCAAAGAACATAGAGCTATTTGAAACTCGCTTACTGGCATAAAGTTTACAAGTCTTGTTGTATTATTAGCTTTATTTCACAAAATTTTAATCAGCCACAAGATCTATCATTGATCACTGAAGCTCTTCTTTTTATTAGTTTACTCTGCATATAAATATATTTTCCCCCACCAATATCCAAGCCTTTTTCACCATTGTTACCACCTTGTTGTATTCCATCATTCTCACAATTTGATATCATAGTTGAGATAATCGACAAGTGATTTACCATCAACTAATTCCGGTTTGTGCATGAAAATACAAGAATCACCAATGAACTTGTTATCCTTTTTCAGAGTTATTATCTCATTGATTCCCACATTTGTTTCCACTAGATCTTTTTCATCATTACACTCTTTCAAAAGTTTCAATATCACAGATACACCTTTCATCACATCCGTTTGAGTGACTCCATTTTCATATAGTTGTCCAAATTCACATATTTCATTGTTTTCAGAAGGATTGAAAGTCAAAACTTTGAGAAAATGACTTGTGAGGTCATCTGTGACTGGTGGTGTGAATGGATGGAACTGAAATTGATTTATATACTTTTCTCTTATGCATCGATATCTGTTTCTGATAAAGAATCCATTCAAATCTCTCGTGAATGATCGACCCTTGTAGCCTTTGTGTAATATAATGAAGTAAAACGACTTTGTTCTCTTTTCTGTGCCATCATCGAGCACCAATGTTACATGGGCAGCTAAAACATTATCAAAGGAATACTGAGGAGTTGCCAAATCTTCGGATGCTATTTTCTTGGACTTCTCATATACATCCTCAAGCTGCTCATACGAGAGCCCAAAACGGTCCCTTATAGTTTTGAAGTTTTCTATATTCAATTCTGTGATGTCTGTTTCTTGGATATTTCCATCGGCATTCAACCATTTATCAACTCGTTTCTCTTTTCTAGCTGGACTTGTCTGGTCTTTATGCACCATTGTAAAAAGTTTCACAGCTGAGCCTCCAGTACATCTGTCAAAGAGATTTTTGGAGATTATGTTCAGTTGTCGCACTTGTATCTTGTCGATTTCTTTCTGTGACTTGGAATCATCCCTGATTCTTCTATACGCATTTCTGAAAGATCTCGGTAAAAATCCAAACAGCTCCACAACGAAGATGAATATCACAAGGTACGTAGCTAGTTGAAGAAAGAAGACTCGGGTCACATGTAAGTGCTCTTCAAATGCCGGGCTGAGGTTCTCGTAGACTGTCTTATTGTAGTAAGTGGGGAGTCTATCGTCACACCGCGCACTGTCGTTTTGTGGAAGAAACATGAATAATTCTTGTTGTAAAGACTATACAAAAAAATAAAGGAATAAAAAATATCAGGAGTTGTCTATAATTTACTTTTGACCAAATATGTGTGGGCTGGCCCAATTTGATTATAATAGCAAAGGAATGAGGTCAATTATATTATTAAATCAGCTCTTTAATGACATGGATTTTCTGTGGAAGATGATATAAAAGCAGAAAAATAGCGAAAAAAAATAAATATTGAAAATAGGAGATAAAGGTGAAATTTATATGTAATTGAGAGGCCTGCTAAAAGAAAGGAAAACAGATTAACATTAAATGAAATACAGATAATTCACAGGTAGTAATGCAATATATGATGAGTTTATACAATATAATAGATATAATGGTTTGGAATGACAGATTAAATATGAAGTTTTCTTTTTCTCTATGCATAAAACAATCAAATCAGTTCTAAATATCTTCTTCATTCACTTGTTCGTCGATATTCCCAATATCTTTATGATTCCCTGAATTGCTATTATTCTTACTGAAAAAACTCAGTTTCCTCACGATAGAACGACTGTTCGTAGTGGAGCTTGATTGAACAGATGTGGTATCAACAGCAGTCTCATTCTCATGACTCGAGTTTGATTGCTTTCTCATGTTGGAGTTTGAAGACTTACGACTTCTTGAGAACAATCTCTTTGGTGTATTGCCATTCGCTGCTTGTGGATTGTATTCTTCAATCTCTGAATCTTCATTTGTATCAATCTTATTCAGTGGTGGTGTTCCACGGAACAGGGATTGATGTTGTTTAACAGGAGATTTTTCACCATTGTTCGTTGAAGCAGCGTTTGTTTGACTGTTGTTACCAAATTGGAATAACTTTCTAGAGCTCCGCAGAAATCCCGGTGACTGTTGGGTTTGATTCATAGAATCCATAGAAGATTTCGAGCTCTTGACAGTATTAGCAGCAGATTTGTTGGTGTCGGTCAAATGCACAGAAGAACCCAGATCATTAGAATCAGATACTGCACTCGATGAGATTGAATGGGCAGAAGACGGAACGACCAGATAATCAACTGCATTGGAATGAACTGCATGATGTGACTGAGATTGCTGCTGCTGTTGGTGTGGATGATGGTCTTTATGATGAGTGTATTCATTATGATAGTTCGACCAGCTCTTGTCATCTTTTTCAATATTTGAGTTATCTGAGTTGAGAGATACATTTCTGTTATGAATATTATTTGTAGGACTGAAACCAGGAGCATTGCTATTCCAAACATCTAATGAATCAAAAACACTTGAACCAACCTGTGCACTATTGAATGGTATATATGGCTGTGGTGCCCCTTCCAAATCTGACCTAGAGGTACCAGTTTTGCGGAAGAACTTACTCTGTCCTAGTTTGGATGAATTGGATTGAGGTAGGGAATTATGATAACCATTCTGATCATCCAAACCATTCTGTTTTCCTTTACTACCAAAACTGAAAACATTCGACAGCCTTTTGGGTGAGAAAGGATGAACATTTGACTCTTTGATCTGTTCATTTGAGGAGGAAGATGTATGATTATGTGAAGCATTGAACCCTGATATAAAGTCATTTCCACTGTTTCCTCCAGAGAATATAGAGTTCATATCCACAGCGGTACCACTTGGAGAATTGTGAGCAGATAAAAACTCATTTTGGAATGATTGTGGTGGAGATGACGTGTGCTCCAGAGAGTATCTTGGTTGGGCTCCGATACCATAATCACCTCTGAATACGCTTCTAGCACTCAGGTTTGTAGTGGAATCTGTGTTGAATGCATGATCAGGATTATAAGATGGACCAAGACCAGATAATCCGATATTAGATTGATTTCCGTTAGAAGCTGTACCAGTACCAGCTTCACTATCATTTGAAGGAGTGTTATCGCCATTGGAAGTCCCTCTTGGTAGCAGATAATCCGGAAACTCATCATTGATCAGATCGGTAGGCAAAAAGTGACCCACAGTAGCAGACAGAAGTTCATCACTAGGAGCAGGATCAGTTAACAGGTTGGTGTTCAAGGAAAGAGCATTGTTTGGACTTGAATTTCTAAAATTACTAACGGGCAATCCATTCCAGAGATGTGAATACTGTGATAGTTGAGGGTTTTGCTGTGAAGAGGATGCTGGTGTCGATTGTGGAGCAGGTTGTGGCTGCTTTTGGAAAGAATTCAGAGATGGCGAGCTTCCAAATGTGTTGTAACTGAAGTTTGAGGTGCCATTCGATGATAAAGGTAAGGTCATAGGATATGTATTGGGGATATTATTGTTGCTATTGCTGGCGTTGTTGCTATTGTTATTGGAAGTATCAGATATTGCGAATTGTGGTACAGCCGGCACAGGTGCAGCAGATGGTGGGGGTGTAATGTTTTGAGGATTGAAATCAGCATTTTTGAGCTTCTTGGTGTAAGCGCTCAAACTATCAAACATCTGTTTAGCATTTGTACAACGATTGACTTCTCGTTGTTGTTCTGCTCTCCATTGTGCTTCCAGTTGAGCATCAATATCCACTTCACTCTGAACTTTGTTGGCTAAATCTTTATCAAGAGCTCTTAGTGAGTCCAAATGCTTGATACCCTCACTATTAATAGAACCAGCTTTATCTGTATTATCACGGATAAGTTTGAGCAATCTACTAGCTTGTGATTTTGTTTGTTCCCGTTGTTTCTTTTGCTGAAACAGAACTTTCACTTCCTCTTCCAATGCAGAAATAGATGATTGAAGAGCTCTAACAGTACTCTCCTTTGTAGAAATGTCACTGTCAAACTCTTTGTGTACCAGATCTTCTGAATTCTCGAGCTGAATTTTCTCTTGTTCATATTCATCAATTTTGGAATTCCATTTCTGCAAGTCAACTTCCATTTTCTCTATATTCTTCTCTTTTGTATTCTTCAAAAACTTTTGCTTCTCATTTCTTGTTTGAGCTAATCTTCTGGAATCATCAAGCATCTTTATTTCAGACTTCATGGATTGTCTGTTACCATCTTCCAGTCTTTTACGTTCTCGTAGTTTCTCTCTCTCCTCGCGCAAAATGATCTCTTGTTCTTTGAAGTCGTTCAGAAGCTGTGTTTGTTGATTTAAAACACTATGAAGCTCCTCCTGACCAGACTCTAGATAGTATCGCAACTCCTCAATGTCGTCCATTGATCTTGGATCGGGCATGTAAGAAGCACTTGCGTTTGATGGCATCATCATGGAGCTGATTGTTGGATCGGCACCATTGGTTGAGTTGATGGTGTTTGACCGTGACCTTAAACCGCGGCCTGCATGGTCTGGTGAGAGTGAAGTGGCCAATTTGTGTACTGTTGATGGGTTTGCTGCGTTATTTGTCAATGCGGTGAACAACAGTGATGGATTTTCCAGTGCGACGCCACGATGCTGCTGCAACTCCGGGGATTTGGTCTTGATGAACACCGGCCTGCTTTTTGCCTTATATCCTTTGCTATTAAGGGCTATAAGATCCACTTTGTAGCGCGTGGACGGATTCAACTTTCTGAGGCATATGTGACACTCTGAGCTGCTAAGCGTGGCAACCTGAGCACCATTCAGGTAAATAAGAAAGGCAACACGGGGCTCTGACATAGGAGCGTCCCAATGGAGATGTACAGTGGTATCTGTGATGCTGTCGATGGACATTTTAGGGGCGCGAGGGATCTCGATGGAAAGAGACTTGACCAACTCGTTGACGGGGAGTTTTGAAATGTGGTAGGAGCGGGCCACGAGCCACAGAGCTGCCAGAGCAATGATCGCCAGCTGCCAGAACATTGCGGGGAAGGTAGCGCTCGTGGTGGTAGTACCGGTGATGCTGCTGGACTCTATAAAATTGATTGAGCTAGCAATGTTTTCTGTTTTCATAGAATCAACAGCTCTGCTTTGTTTGTTGTGCTTCTGAACCGAAGGGCAAAAAAAAATCTAGGGTCTTTGGGGGCTGGTGTTCGGATGTATGTTTCTTCCCGCTGTAACTTCACGGATAGCGTCGGGAGTCATGTTTCAACAATAGGGGGTTGAGCGATCTTGAATTGGACATTAATTGTTATCGCTGTTGAAGAAAGAAAGGGGTAAGGAGGTTATAGGGGTCACCATATCACACTCTCACAGTTTACTCCTATATCTTCCTTTTGCGATCGGAGTTGCACCTCAATTCGGCAAGGTGCTCGGAAATAACCATTATCACCTTCAGCTATATAGTAGCGACAAATATCCCCAACATTCATTCAGCCATATCTGCACTCCTCAGTATATTTTAGCATACGATCAAACAGTCTCCCACGCACAAGATGCCTAAATATTCAGCCCATAACGAGTTCAGAAGTGATACCTTCACTACCCCAACGCAGTCAATGCTTGAGGCCGTCTTCGAAGCGTCCGTTGGTGATTCTGTCTATAATGAAGACGACGATACTATCCAATTGGAGAAGAGACTCGCTGGGCTTACGGGCAAGGAAGCTGGATTATTCTGTATGTCTGGTACTCTCTCGAATCAGATCGCCTGCCGTACACACTTGAACAACCCACCTCACTCTGTCCTATGTGATTATAGATCCCACATCTATGTTCACGAAGCTGCTGGTTTGGCTATGTTATCTGGTGCAATGGTCACTACAGTCAGACCGTCCAATGGTGCATATATGACTCTGGAGGACATTGAGAAGAACATCATCTGGGATGACGGTGATATTCATGGTGCTCCAACTAGATTGATCTCTTTAGAAAATACGATACATGGTGTTATTTATCCCTATGAAGAACTACTTAAAATCAGAAAATTTTGTGATAAGCACGGGTTTGCTTTACATTGTGATGGTGCGAGACTATGGAATGCCTCTGTGCAAACTGGTGTTTCATTTGCTCAATATGGTGAAATTTTTGACTCGATCTCTATATGTTTATCCAAGTCAATCGGTGCTCCAATAGGTTCAGTGCTCGTTGGTACCAAGAAATTCATCAGAAAAGCTAATCATTTTAAGAAACAAAATGGTGGTGGCATTAGACAAGCTGGTCATTTAGCGCGTATGGCTTCAGTGGCAATTGATGAAAATTTACCAAAATTGAAAGAATCTCATCGTAAAGCTAAAGAACTGGCCGATTTCTTGGTTGATAATGGATTAACTTTGGCTGAAAGACCAGATACTAATTTTGTCTTCATTGATGAAGAGAAGTCTCCAATTGATTTTGATATCTTGAATAACTATGCTAAGAAGTACAATGTCAGGCTAATGGGTTCAAGAGTTGCATTCCATTATCAAATCACCGACGAGAGTTTACAGAATGTTAAAAAAGCTGTCTTAGAAGCTTACTTAGAAACTCAGAAATTACCAGAAAGAAAAAATGATAGTAAATTCTATAGATTTGACGTCGAAAACTAGACGATAGCTAAACAGAAAGCCTCATAATTACGATTTTGTTATGTAGTACATGACAGACCTTAAGTGAATAATTTTGATCCTTTTTTAAACCATTATTATACAATTTTCATCATACTCATAATCAAATAACACGTACAAAAAAACAGACGTCGAAGACTCAGATCGAAGTTCAACATCGATGGCAACAACCAATAGATGACGAAAATGTGGCAATGCAAATATGTAATAATACAAATCTTCAAAGTCCATTCATCAAATTCATATCACCACTAGCAAAATTCAATCCCAAATCATCACCGTTCACAGAACCTCTTTTACCCCAACCATTACCATTAACACCGGAGGGACCGCTGAATGATCCATTCAATTCACTAGGGAATAGGTCAATCAACTGTTGATTGATCAATGGATCAGGTTGTAGAGGATCAATAGCCACAGAATCTCTAGCTTTAAATTGACCCTGACCAGCAGCACTATGTGGAACTTGTTGATGTGGAGGTTGTGGTGGTAAGGGATGCTGCTGCTGTTGCTGCTGACCTTGTTGATTGGAAGAGCCACCTTGTTTAGGATTGTTATTCAATTTTGTCTGATTTTCCAACATCATCAACTGCATTTGATACTCTTGTAAATCACCTCTCATATTCGGATCAGGCAAGTACTGAGCAGTAGTTGCAGGAGTCTTGAATTGTTGCGGATTTTGTAATTGCTGAGCAATAGCTGTTGGAGTAGCACCATTTCCAGATTGCGGGTTCGATTGACCAGATTGCGCTGATAATGGCTGATAATTCGAATTTGGTGGAGTTTGTGAATGAATAGGCATTTGCTGCATCATATGAGGAGGAAATTGCTGCTGCGGATGACGATGCTGCTGCTGCTGCTGCTGCTGCTGCTGCTGCTGTTGTTGTTGTTGTTGTTGTTGTTGTTGTTGAAATGCCACCATGCGATTCTGTTGGGCAGCCTGTGCCTGAACAGCTTGAGCTTGCGCCTGTGCTTGCGCCTGTGCCTGTGCCTGTGCTTGAGCCTGAGCCTGAGCCTGAGCTTGAGCAGCTTGAGCAGCTTGAGCAGCCTGTGCCTGTGCTTGAGCCTGTGCCTGAGCTTGGGCTTGTGTCTGTGCTTGGGCTTGTGCTTGAGCTTGTGCCTGAGCTTGTGCCTGAGCTTGTGCTTGAGCCTGAGCTTGTGCTTGAGCTTGTGCCTGAGCTTGTGCCTGAGCTTGTGCTTGTTGAACTTGATGTTGTTGATGCTGTGGGTGCTGTTGATGTGGGGGTTGTTGTTGTGGTTGTTGTTGTGGTTGTTGTTGTTGCTGCTGCTGCTGCTGCTGCTGCTGCTGAGCCTGTTGCTGAGCTTGTAGACGTTGTTGTTGCTGCTGTAATAACAATTGTTGTTGGGGTGGCAAGTTCGAAAAGTTTTGCAGCTGTGCCTTATGCATTTGTACTCTTTATTGTAACTCCTGAGCTTGTAAGCGTTGCATCTTATTATATTGCCATTGTTGTGGATTTCTTTGAGCTTGGGGCGCAGGAGGTTGTGGTTGATTTTGCTGAGGAGGAGTAGGTTGTCCTGCTTGATGAGCAGGTGGGTGACGTTGCACTGGTTGAGGCTGCTGTGGAGGTCTTTGTGATAATTGTTGTTGAGGTTGTTGATTTGGAGGAGGACCTTGCTGAAGAACATGTTGATGAGGTGGTGGTGGTGGCTGCGATTGCTGCGCTTGTTGTTGTTGTTGTTGTTGTTGTAGTGAAAGATTAATATGCTGTGGAGTCACATTCATTTGGGCTACCGCTGGTGAAGGAGCAGTCATTTCACTGTTGTGTGGAGTTCCATAGGCAGACTGAGCCATAGGAGATTGCAAAGCCTGATGAGAAGTTGCACTTTGTGGAATGGCAGATTTCGGATCCACTGCAGGGGACATAGGCAGGGGTCCCTCAATAGAAGAGGTCGAAGGTCTTGCATGCGCAAGTTGTGGAGGCATGAACTGGGAAGAGTTTGTAGCGGAATGTGCGAAGGTAGTTTGTTGTTGCATCTTGGAGGTCTCACGAACATAGCTGTGTAAAGCCCATAGAGACTGCCACCATTCTAATAGAAAAGTGTCAGGGGAAGTCATCAGCATCTTGACACCAGGTAGTTCATCCTCATCTTGAATATTTGCGTCTTTGGAACTATTGGAAGAGTTGGCGTTGTGGTTATTATGGGAACTAGTGGAATCAGCCAACTCAGATTTAGAGCCTTGCTTGTCATTGGGCGCAGACAAGGGAACATCAGCCTCCTGAAGAAGGATCTTAGCAGTGTCATAAAGCTTGTTCTCAATCAAGTAATTGTATAGATGTGCATAGAGTAATTGTCTCGAATTCTTTGCCAGCGCATCAGAGACGACCGCCTTCTTGGTGGACGCGTCCTCGTCTGTCTTTAGCCCATTACGCTTACCATGGTTGAAGTTGGCTGAGCTCATGATGACAGGGAGGTACTGATGGTGAATGTATGAATATAATGGATGTGAATGTCCTAATATGTTGTTTTTTTTGTTGGTTGATTATCACGGGAAAAAACACCACACACTAAGGGGAGGTACGCTAAGAAATATCAAACTATGACAAGAGGTCCAGGAGAATGACAAGAGACGTAGCAGCAGGCTATATGTTCTTCCCTTCAAATAGATGTTTGAAGAACTTTGGGAGAGAAGGCAATACTAGTAGGCCAAGTGGGCAAGAAAAACCTGTCAACGGGCCAGTGCGATTGTTGATGATGCTGAAGGCTGAAGTAGCAAGGGTGCCTCGTATGCCTAGGACTGACGAGAGCGATTGGTGTGCTGGGCGAGGCTTCGAGCAGGACAGTAATGGCTGTCGAATCGTGTCTAGAGCTCTCGAAGCAGTTTCTTGTTCAGCTTTCACAAAATGCAACAACACTTCAAATCTCATCAACTTATCAGTGTTTGTGCGTACTTCATGTACTGAGAATTGGAAGCGAAAAAAAGTCGGCATAACTAAAAATCCGTGGCGCGAGTGGCTTGTTATGGAAATACGGGGGTACACAGTCATGTGACAAAAGTAATTGCTCTGCGTAGAACAGCCCAAGCTCTGGGTCTCCCGAGAGGCCTTTCTGTTAACTTTCACAACCCTTATACATATGCGATTACGCCAGCCAATGTCTTGTCTCAAACCAATCCTGCGTAGTCTGGCAGCAAAAATAGGAGCCAAGACAGAAACCCAGATTGTGATTTTGACTGATAACCGAGATCAGATACTAGAGATTTACAGACAAGCTTTTCGTGGACAAAACTCCAGTATCTAGCCTGGAATAATCATATCATGAGCTTTAGCCTGCCAGTGGCATAACAGTATGCTTTGGAGCTCCCTTATCCTGCTCACCACTTCTCCGCAGTAAAATTACACAACAGCATCCCAATATCCCAATCAATATCCGAAAATTACCCGATCCGGAACTCAACATTCAGCGCCCGCTATCGAATTTTCGAGCCACCGAGCGATAGAAAGAGAAACAGAAAATAACAGCTCTTTGTTCACCAGTGACAATTCAGCGCATAAATTATCACTTATTCGAATCATCTCAATTTCACCTGTTCATACAAACCATCAAACAAGCATCCCTGCACATAGCTAAAGACAGCAATCATTCAGCATTGCAACTCGTCTTGCCCATATACCGTTAATAGTCCACACACTCAACTGTCATCATGTCTGATAGATCATACACAAAGGAGCAAGAAATAATAGTGGAAAGAATCCTTAAAAATCAAAGTCACGAGTACTACAAAATTTTAGAGATAGAGAAGACATGTAATGAGAACGAAGTCAAGAAGGCGTATAGGAAACTATCTCTAAAAGTACATCCAGATAAAAATTCACATCCAAAGGCTGATGAGGCTTTCAAAAAAGTGGCAAAGGCCTTTGAAGTCCTAGGGGATGCACAAAAAAGAACCATATACGATCAGACTGGACAGGATCCAGACTCTAGAGGCGGTATGCCGTCATCTTCTGCCTCCTCGGGCTTTGCAAGAGGTGGCCAACAGAATCATCCGTTTTTCAATACCAACGCCAATGGTCCTTTCGGATTCGGTGATGGTGTTCCTCCTGGCTTCCAAGGGTTCCAGTTTGGGAATGATGACCTCTTCGATATTCTATTTGGCGGGGGTGCAGGTGTTAACACTTTTAGTTTTGGTGGCCCTGGTGGCTTCACGTTCCAAACCAACGGATTTCCACCAAGAGGTGGTGCTGGTGGTGCTGCTTATCAAAGGCAAAGACAGAGAGCAAGACAACAAGAACAACAACAGAGACAACGTCAACAACAAGATGTGAATACCGATTTTTACAGCGCTTTAAGAAGCTATTTACCAATGATTTTGGTCTTACTAATACCTTTAATTTCTAATTTATTTGCAGAGCCGCAAGAACAATTCCAACTAGGTCCGAGACCTCCATTCACTGAAGTGAGAACCACATCGAGATTGCACATTCCTTATTATATCACTAAAAATACCAAAGAACATTTGACAAAGAAAAAAATTACTCAGTTGGAGAAGGATGCAGAAACAAGATATGTCTCCAGTTTACGAGACTCTTGTCGCAGAGAAACTAATTACAAAGATCAAAAGATCAATGATGCTTATGGTTGGATTTTCCCTGATCAGGAGAAACTAGCGAAAGCCGAAGCTATTAGATTACCAAGTTGTGAGAAATTGACTCAGATTGGCTCAAATCTTCTATAGTCAAATGTCATCTAATGAACGTGATAGGCTCTTTGTTTATTAGCTGGTCCTATCGATAAATTATCTCAACTATGAGCTGCTTTTACCGGATCCAGTTAACTTATTTTAAAAACTAGCAAGGCAACTATCTAGGAGGTAGGGCTCGTTGTGGATAGGCGAATACGTAGAGCAGAACAGTCCAATATAGTGGTGACCACCCTGAGAGAGTGATTCGCTGGCCAGTAAGCCTAACCGATTCTTCAGATATTATAAAAAAACAGAGCTATTTCTGAGGCGCAATCGTGAACGCTGAAGCTCCAAAAAGACAGGTTTAAAGGAGACACGTTCATTTCGCTCGAGCTTGAGAAGGCCGATTAGATAGTGGGAATTCGAATTTGTAACGACTAACTAGGATCTCACTCGAAAATTGTTCAAAAATGTTGCCAACTAGACCTCAGCTTAACTTCTGAAAGCAAAAAATGCATCATGCGGGGCTAATCAACCTAAAAAAACGTTCTCGTATAATTTAATATCTGTTACCATGGCAACTAGTAGTGGCTTTCAGGAATGCTGAGCTAAGCGAGAATGCGCGAGAAGGTATAAAACACTTTCGCGTCGCTAAATGTTGTGTGTCTCTTACCACTATTGTAGCCTGGGAGAAGAAGCGTAAACAAAGAAAAATCAAAACATGACAACAGAGGGAAGCAGCTAATTTTGGAGAGATTCTATAACTGTTTCTATACTCTGTCCTGTCTTCCAAACAATGAGTCATGGGCACAACTTTCTGGAGGGTCTGCGGCCTCTCCAGCGATACCTATCTGGCTCAGTACAGACGAGGCCCGAGCGTGATGATGAGGGCTTGAAGACCGTTATGGAAGACCTGCAGAACAATCAAAATCATGCCTCTGATGGGCTTTTATCCGACTGGGGGTTTGAGGTATCTGACTTGCGGTCCATGGACTCGCCCACGCTGATCAATGACTGTTCCATGGCTTCGGATTTGGAGACCAGTTTAGGTGGGAACACCCCAGCGTCTATGATAGATCATCATTTCATTCCTCATAACCCACAATTACACCATTTGCAGCAATTACAATACCATCAGCAACAATTGCAGTCAATATATCAAAATCAGCACTATCCTATCACTAATATCCAGCGTTCGCAATCTCATCCAGCAACACATTTATTAGCTGCACCTGAGCGACATGATGGTCTAGGTATCACAGACTGGGGCGAGTCGCCGACCAGAGGTGAAGAAATGCTGCCCAGAGAGAATCCTCTAAATTCTTTGACCCAGTTCCACGAAGCTGTCAAAATGAATTTGAAAGAAATCTTGACAAACCATTCAGAATTTGGGGACGAATACAGATATTTGCTAGTCACAAGCCAGCTATTGGACGAGACGATCATAATATCCAATTTCTACAACTCGACAAAGAGGTCAGAGCAGGCTCTGGACCTATCTCATTACCGCAATGTACTCACGAGGTTACCTGCAAGATTTCATTTCAATAGCACGTCAGAGTACAGCACCATAAACATCTGCTTACTTCTGGTCCATTTTGTTAAACATTCACATCTATATCCCAGCGGGTTTCTAGGGTTGATGGCGAACTTCCTCACATCCCTCTCACTCCGAATAACACAGCGAAGGCTGATAAAGTCCAAGATAATACAACACAAAGTGCTAAATCTTTCCAAAAGATTTATCCAAAACTTTCAAGAGTTCGATCTGGTGATTTCGAAGCTTTTCAGTAAGTACAAAGAGGTAAAACTATATGCACACATTATTCCATCCAATAATCAGGGAACTCAGTCCGTGTCACCATCTTTGAGTACCTCTGACTCCATATATGAGCTTTTGAATAGCTCGATTGTTATTTTGATGCAAAAAGTATTAGCAACACTGAAAACTGTTCTCAGGCATGTCCACTCGAAAGAGCTGGAGAACTATTGTGAGATATATAATGTGCAGTTGTCGGATATTAAGTATGCACTAGATGGGGAGCTGTCAGCTCTAAAATATGAGTGCTCTCCTGTGGAGATATTTGCTGCAAAGCTCAAAAAGTTTCAGCTCTTTAGAAGATTTCTGATTTGCGTTTTACTAGCTATGGACACTGGCTATCATGGTGAAGATCCGGGATCTCTTTTCATAAGAAATGTATACAGTGTTTTTGACATTGTGGCACCCGTTACTCATGGCGGTTATTTCACCTCCCAATTAATGGATCTTTTGAAGGGATTGGATGGACTAGTAAAGTCACTGGATATCCTCCTGGACTCTTTGAACACCTTCACCAGCATGAATAAACCCTCAAATACATCAACCCATACTCAAGGAATATCCAAGAATGACACGATTGGTGTCGCTAATGATTTATCTCAAAAATTGAAATCACTCCAGATAAACCTTCTTCCATTCCAAAACCTGGATCCACATGCAGTTACTGAGGAACAATTGGAATCATTTCAAAACCTGGGGAATCATTTAGGAGAGATTGCAACTATTTATGAGAAGAACCTGAGTGAACTGGAAAGATCTATCAACCCTTCAACCAGGCCATTTAATCTTTCCAAGACTCGCACATCTTCAGGGCTAAGATTGAAGAGGTTATCGTTATCAAATGCTAGACATCTACAATACGTGACTCCACCAAGATCAGTCTCAAGTCCAATAACCAGCCCAACTGATTCGAAAGCTAGTCCGACAACTTTGCAACATTCTAAAAGATTAAGCTCTGGTTTAGGTATACCGTTATTGACGGTGATGGAAGATAAAAGTGAAGACATCAGCACTTCAAGCACTTTTGATTTTGAGAAAGATTACATTGTTGAGAGAAATCTATTATCGAATGATGATAGTGTCGTGATCACCAACGTTGATAATGACCCCAATGATTCACAACAAAGCGAATGTGGTTATGATCAAGAGGATTTGAAGAGAAGATTAGAGATGAACTTTGAAAGGATGATGGGTGCTAGTAAACCAAATGCAGGCGCTAAGCTGGAGGGTGCTTGAGAACATGACAGTGTTGAGAACAAAAAAAGCACTGGTAAAGAGATGATGGATGAGTTGAGTCCTGCACTCAACACGGAGAATTGATAGTAAATGTCCCTAGTCTTCTAGCTTTGATTTGGTACTGTGACAATGACCATTAGTGGCACTCTATATAATGAATGGAACGATACTACAGAAACCGAGTAGTTATACCGACGATGAAATCGTGACTGTACATTTTTTGTTGATTAATCACTCACATAGAACCAGATTGATATAATTCCAAAGTTAGAGCATCTAAGAAACATGGTATTTGAGTCTTTTCCTTCATCCAAAATTCTAACAATCCATCCACTATAGTATTGAATTTTTCCGAATTTGTATTCAAGTTTTTGAAAGTCATCCGTACTGGATCGATAATCAATGCATCTTCTGAATTTATATTATATTTGGACTTCAATTTAATTTTATTGGATGGTAAGAATTCCAACTTATATCCTAATAACCCATCGACAGCTTTAATGAATTCCAAAGACTTCTCCTGGAATACTTCTTTCAATCTATTAGATTTTTTGGTTAGATTTTGAATTTTTTGCTCAAGAGTTTCATTTATGAAGATTTGTCGGTCATAAAGAGGTTTTGGAATCTTTTCATCTTCATTGAAACTAGATTGTCCCTTTAATGCCTCTATTTCAGCTTTAAGAACGTCCAGTTCCTTTTGCTTTATGAATTGATCTTTCATAAATGGATTATTTCTCAATTGTAAAATTCGTATTTTTTGTTCTTTGATATCTTCAATAGATTCTAATTTCTTGATTAGAATGGCATTCTCATTTGTAAGTTTTGTAACTTGGGTATTCTGCTCAAATAATCTAGCCTCTAGGTCTAATATATTATTCTGGAAGGATCTTGTTGATTCTTCTTCAATCTCCTCATGCTTTCTCTTATTCGGCTGCATATCCACTTCTTGTTTCTGATTTTTTATTGCTCCATCTAACTTGGTCTTGTAACTTTCCACTAATGATTCCAAGTTTTGGATATAACTAGTTTTGTCGTTGGTATTTTGGGATAGTTCTTTATCTAAAGACGCTAGTTCTTCTCTCAAGAAAGTTGATTCTTCAAAGGCAAGATCTCGTTGTTGCTCTAGCTCTTTGTTTATCTTAGTCAAGTTGTCAATTTTTGATTGCAACTCACTGAAGTCCTTGCTTAGCTTTTGATTATTGATAAACAAGTCATTGAAGCTTGCCTTCAGCTTTGTGAGCTCTGAGCTCTTGAGTTCATAATTTGATTGTGAAAGGGCCTTATCCTCTTTCAAGGCCTTATACTCTTCCATGATCTCCTCGATGCTTGTGTCTTCATTAACGTAAACTTTCCACTTCATGGCATCATTTTTGCACTTCAAGACTTCTAGCTCCAAATCATTGATAACATCATTCAATTCCTCAATCTTGCTCAGCTTGTTTTTCAGTTGTGCATTCTCATTTTTGTAGATTTCAATGTTTTCCTTTTGCAGTTTGAGAGCTTTGATCTGCTGTGATTGATTTAGATTTTTAGATTCAAGATCTTTGATGTAATTGACTTGTTCAGAGAGCTCAGTCTTGATAACTTCATAAGATTCAATATCAGCTTGAGATGGAATATCATTCATTAGCTTCGAGTTCAATTTGTCAATTTGGTCTTTAGAATTATTCAGTTGTAATTTCAAATTCTGTATCTCTTCATCTTTTACAGATAATTCACCCATCAGTTCAGAGTTCATTTCTTCCAATTGTGTAGATTTCAAAGTCAAGCTGTCGCGCTCCTGCTGCAAAGAGTTCAACTGGGAACGTGATTCGCTCTTCAAATCCTCATACAGAGCTCTTGTTTCAGACTGTTGTGATTTTAACGCTTGGATTTCCTCCTCATATCTTGCTCTTTCAAGAGCGAAATTCTCCTCCTGATGTTGTAATTTGGAGTTGAGCTCTTTATTTGCTTTGTAGTAAAACAGCTGGTCACTCTGCGTCTCATCATACTTGGCATCTTTTTCTGTGATCTCCTTTCTGAGCTTATTGACTTCTTCTTCGTGATTCAGTTTGAGGAAAGAGATTTCGTTCTGAAGCTCTTTCACCTGGAATCTGAGCATTTCCGCCTGTACTTTGGCCGTTCTTGTCGGCGACTCCTGAATTGTCGCCAGCGGGCGTTCTAGAAAGGGAGAAGAGTCCATTGTCACCTGCGAATCAAACTTTGTAAACCCTTGTTGTCTTTGTTTTGTTTATATTTTATTCATTGTAGTTACGAAAAGTTCAAAGCAGAATATAAAACGCTTTCGTGGCAAAGCGCGAAGAAGATCTATACATCCGCACACCAAAAGATCATCATCCTGGCCAGCATATCGAGTTAACCGCTGCTGTCAATCACGGAATTTCTCTTCAGCAGCAACAACCAAAGCTGCCATAAACATAGAGATCTAAATCAGAAATGTCAAAAGTGTGAGTGTTGCTTTTGTTTTTCTGTTAATTTACGTACTAACACACAGCAGACCACGTTCCTTCCGTTTGCTCGAGGAGTTGGAGAAGGGCGAGAAGGGCTCAGGACCAGACTATTGTTCGTATGGATTGGTTGATTCTGGTGACTCGACATTGAGTGAGTGGAATGGGACCATATTGGGGCCCCCACACAGTGCACATGAGAACAGAATCTACACTTTGACCATCTCGTGTGGTGAAAATTACCCAGACAGCGCGCCAGCAGTGAAATTCGTCTCTAAGATCAACTTGCCCTGTGTTAAATCCAATGGTGTGGTGGACCCAGTGAAGTTCACGCCCCTCAGAGATTGGAAGAGAAGTTACACAATTGAGTATGTGCTTGTCGAGCTCAGAAAGGAGATGGCCTCAGCACAGAATAAGAAACTATCACAGCCAGCAGAGGGATCTACATACTAGCTTTGAAATTGGATTGGATTACATTGCACTTTTGATTCATGATTTATCAGTCTATCACCGGGTGTGTTGATGTTATATCCCTTCTCTATTATATAGTACACAGAGCAAATGGTGGGTCTAATACAACGTCATATCTTCTCACTCTGTTTGACTCAACTGAGCTCGTTCTTGTATTCCACAATGGCACTAGCTATCTGCCTTATCTCACTGTTTTCCAATTTGTTGAAGAAATGTGGGAATTTGACTTTCAACTTACCTTCCTCTGTGGATATTTTGCCATGGATCAAGTCATGTAGGATCTTGTTGATCTTGATATCAATTGACTGAGAACTTGGATTCAATAGTGTCCAAATACTAAAGTTTTTGAAAATTTGATTTAAATTAGTTTCAGAAATGACATGTTTTGATCTGATTTTTTTCAAGCATTGTCTCTGTTTGTCAGATTTGTAAAGGATCTTCATCACCACAATCTTCAACAACAAGCTTAATGAAATCTTGATGCTTTCTTTATCAAATGAATTCCCCTGTAGTTCATCGATGAGGGCCAAACCTTGATCAAAATCACTCAAGCTATCAAAATAGATCACCAATATCTCACTATTCATCTGCGATAAACTCACATCGAGACTCTGAATCAACGATATGACAGAACGACTTGAATTCTTGATACTCGAAAGCTCTATAGTCTTGTACAGCGTATAGAAATCCACACTACCTAAAGTATTTGGATCAATATCTTCATGATATGGTATGATGTTTGCTATTCTGATCAAATGATTGACGAAGCTCAGACTTGTGGACTTGATAACACTCTTGCATACAGAATCAATAGCCTTAAACGACTCCACTGCTTTGTAAATATCAAATCTATCAATGAAGTAGATACCGTTGATAAGGTCATAAATGGCACGTGGAATCAATAGTGTTGTATCATGGTGCGATTGAACCCACTTCTCAGCAAATTTCGAGTCAAAATCCTTCAAGAGATAGTAAACAATGGAATTCAGTTGTATCTGGGAGATGTGATGAACATTCTCTAATTCCTCAAAGAACTTCTCGAGTTTAGAAATATTCTCAGGTGGGTAATAATGGGATACATCCATCTTTACTCCAAGTATCTCGTTGATGTACTTGTCTAGTGCCAGTGCATTCGTTGTTTTCAGCTTGGACTTGATCAAATCATTCCTAATGAATTTCAACAATGAATAAAAAGATTGAGATTTGTTGGATATTTGTAGATTAGGCACGCAACTGCCCTGTAACTCTCGGATTTCCTGCGAATAAGGAAAGGGCAGCCCTTGGAATATCTGCATAGAACTGCTGGTGGACATGTCTCTATAATTGACCAAATAACAACAATCAATATAATAAATGAAGAGAATGTGCTTTGAGCAAAAAAAAAAAAAAAAATTATGTGAATTGTAAACAAAGACTCGCGATGTACATAAAATTTACCGGGTAATAATGTCATTTCCGTACTTTATATCATCTGGTATTCACAGCGAAGGTGAGAGATCTTTATCGCCACAAGTCTACACTCCCGTCCACTGATTTAGTCGTCCTCCCATACCCAATAAGAGAGAGGACAGTATGTACATAGTATTAAATTTATATCAGGGCTTCCTTCCCCTTTTCTAGTTCTATATATCTTGATCAGCAAGGGCCTTGAGAGCCATTTGGTACAGCAGAAGCATGATACTGCTCTGTATACTCGTCCATACAAACCTCGGACCAACACCACTGAAAAGCCCCAAGGTACCTTCCGACTTGTAAACAGCTGAAAGTCCTCTGAAAATTGAATTGTTTAATTTCACACCCCCAGCAGTGGTGGATTGGCTCTGTGTTTGAATTCTAGTCTTGATCACATCTAATGGTGTAGTCAGGATCCCGGCAAGACCACCAGCTGCAGCACCTGTTATTAGTTCAAGATCGTATCTTAGCTCTTTATGCTTTGTAGTTGAATTGGCTGGTTGGTCGTTATAGTTGAATGCAATGGATCTAAACCTCTCGTAGAATGCAAACTGTAGAGCACTAAAGGGTAGATCTCTGAACAAGGTAGCTTTATATCCATAAAATAACGTTCCGGCACCTTCTTCTTTTATTAATGTCTTGATAGCATCCCTCAGATTCTTATAATTATATCCGCTATGGAAATGAGGATTGTTATATCTTCCTTGTAATTGCAACCTCGTCTTCAAGACTTCACTTGGAACGTAAACAATACTCGAGGCAAAATCACCCAAGAATCCAGCAGTTAAATGTGTCAATGTCTCATCAATCCCCAATTCTCCAATCATCACTCTCTTACATGTCTCATAAGTCCCGAAAAAGATAGCAGCCGAAGGGAAACTGCCCAGCATTGCTGCCCCATATCCTGAGTAAAGTCCCCTAAAGATCCCTTCTTCTATAGCAATGTTCTTGTAAGCGGATATCATATTCTTGTACTTGATGATATTTGGTGCACCTTGTTGACGAGTCTTCACTGTATCCAAAGAATGCATGACAGAGTCACCGAAAAACCCACCAATCCCACCAGCGAGCACACAGTGCAAAATGGGGCTTGGTCTCTCGCGGTCCTCTACTGGTGTTATTGTGGATGGGATCTCAAGATGCGAATGCGGTATACTGGACATGATGGTAGTAATGATTCAAAAGAGCACTTTTGAAATGATTTAAATGAGGTGAGATGCAAAATGACTGGGAAGTAATGGAATATGTATATGAGTGTCAGTGCCGTTGTGTTTCTGTATTGTATGAAGACACGGATCTCAAATTTTTTATAGTGATATCAACTTGACTATTAACGAATGGTGAAACGGAAAATCGGCCCCAGTAAAGCTCCTGGGCCTCCCACACAAAATTAGAAAAAAAAAAAAGGCACAAACACAGCAGCGCTTTGTTATCTGGTTTATTAATTAGCCTAAGCGATCTGCAAATGGCGCTGTGGTGAAGAGTCCAAATATAGTACAAACAAGTCAATTCTGCCATTTGTAAAAGGCTGAATTTTTTTTTTATTTGTTTTTGATTTGGTAGAAAATCATAGGAATAGGAGGGAGTTCCGGTTGGAGTGAGTCATGTGATAAATGGTCGGAAGTGTTTACCATTCGTAGAACGCAGCTGTCAATTTTCGCTCGTGTCAATAAGCTATAAAGTCTTCAGTAAAATAGGCACATTGCCAGTGGTTTTAGAGATAACAGGGACCTCGAGTAATGTTCTCAAGAGTTTGGAGACAGACAGGAGTAAGGAGCGGTGTACGGCACTACAAGGTTTTGGCCATTGAAACTTCGTGCGATGATACTTGTGTCGCTCTACTGAATAGACCTAATGATCATCAAGTTGATTTGATCAGACATATAAAGTCCACATTGAACTCTTCCCAAGATGGCGGGATCATACCTACAAAGGCCTTTGATCATCATCAATCACAGATATCGAAGATTACGAAACAGCTCTTGTCCGACCATCATACTATTCCTGATGTTATATGTGTCACAAGAGGACCAGGAATGAAAGGTTCATTGAGTATTGGACTCGATTTTGCCAAAGGGTTGAGTTGTGCATGGGATAAGCCTCTTGTTGGTGTTCATCATATGCTGGGACATTTGTTGATATCACGCTTTGAGAATCAGGGGAAAGTGCCAGAGTTTCCCTTTTTGAGTCTTTTGATCAGTGGAGGTCATACAATGCTTGTGCTCAGTGAAAGCTTAACAAATCATGAGATTCTTTGTGAGACACTGGATGTTGCATGTGGTGATGCAGTGGATAAATGTGCGAGAGAGTTAGGAATCAAGGGGAATAATTTGGGCAAGGCGTTAGAGAAGTATGTTTCAGAGAATGAAGCTTATTGGTTTGATCAAAAATGGGATGTTCCTACTCCTTTGTACAATAAAAGAGGTCGAGTTGATCAAGTTGCTTTCTCTTTTGTTCCATTTCAAGGGTATCTCAGAAGATTGAAACAAAAAGGTATAGATATTGAAGAGGCTGCAGTAAGGAAGTCATTGGCTTTTCAGATACAATCGGGGATCTTCCAACATGTTATCACCAAATTGAAATTAGCACTGAAAAAACATTCTCATAAGTTGAAAGATGTGAGATATTTCGTGGCATCAGGTGGAGTTGGGTCAAATATGTATTTAAGAAGGATGGTTGATGAGTTGTTTGAAGATTCAGATATCCAGACGGTTTATCCATCTGTGGATTTATGCACAGACAATGCTGTTATGATTGGATGGGCAGGTATAGAGCTATTTGAGCATGGCTTGAGCACTGGCTCGGATGTTTGTCCGATAAGTAAATGGCCTCTTTCTGATTTGGAAAGAGTTCCTGGATGGATTAAAAGTTGATGAAAGTAATAATCAAGTAGATGTAAATAGATTAAAGTCATCATGTAATTAGGCTTAGGAAATAAAGTATACATTGTGAATAGACAAGGATCATAAGGCATATATTCAATTCATCTCAGGTCTATTGGGTATGAGAGACTCTGTGATATGAAATTTTTGAATCAATTTTTTCCAACTATTATATTCTAATTGGAAAATAATATGATTCGAAGGTAGTTCGCGCCTTCTATGTATTTCTTGCTCTCTTGAAGCCTGATCAGTAGGTAGTGGGGGTAATTCTGATAGTGTAGGATAACCTTCATCATCTTCACCCAATTTCAATCTTCCGTCTCTAATCAAAAAACTTGTGAAAAACATATTTTCAACACTTTGACTAAAAGAATGTGGATTTATGAAGAATTTGAAGATGTTTATAGGGCCACGTTGAGGATTAGAAACTTTTGCCTGGAACACTTTGAAACATTCCTGAACGGCATTTGGAGTTTGATTAATTGAGGCAGAGTTGATGTCTTCGGAAGTTAAATTTTCAGCAGTGGTAACTTGATCGGTAACTCTTAATTTTTCTCTTGGTTTGAAACTTCTAGCCTTCTTTTCAATTTCCAATGGACCAAATAAGTGGTTTGCGGTAAGAGCTTTTTTACCACGAGAATATGCAAATGCACCTAGACCAAACCAGTTAAATTTAGTAAATTCATGGTTTTGATTGATATATTCTTCTGGATCTTCATTCCCATATAAATCCTCCTTCATTGACGTTTTCAAAAGAAAAGTTTTCAATCTTCTTAGGAAATCTTCTGATTTTAATACACGACCTGTTGTACCCAATTTGACATTTCTCAAAGCGATATCCATAAGATCAGAGGTCCCTAATAAATTTCTTGAATCGTAAACTTCCAAGGTCTTGTTATCAAGTTTCAATTTATGTTGCTCTGCAAAAGCTTCATTGACTTGTCTCAAACGTTCGGTGGCTTCTTTCAATCCACCTTCACGGGCAGCTTTACTTCTATCATTCTTCATAGACGCGTTCAATTGACGGGATCTGGAAAGCATTCTCTGTTCTTCGCGTAGTCTATCTGTGGCTGCAAGTGCACCGACTCCATTATCATCGTCATCATCGTCATCTTCGTCTTCGTCTTCGTCATCTTCTTCATCGTCGTCATCCTCTTCCTCTTCCTCGTCTTCAGAGCCAGCAGTCTCGCTATCTCCACCACCATTAGCAGCCTGATTGCCGTTCAAATTATGAGAGGCAACTCTGGCACGCTTAGCTTCACTATTTCCACCATTGCTGTAGCGCTTGACGCCGTTCATGGTTATAGTTGTTTTGTCAATTGGTCTAATTGGTGTCAAAAATATTTGAAGATAAGTAACAAATTCCTTGACGCGAAACGCGTGGGCGAAAAAAAATAAAAAACAAAGCCATCGAAATCATCAACACCGCTAAAATCGACAATTCGCGGGCTCAAATGCAAACATCACAACATCACATAATAAAGAGGCGATTACATATTAAGCTGTTGCTGGTGTGATGTTTGATCTTTTGTCCTGAGAATTTGTGAAAACGCTGGTAGAAAGCCTGGTAAGCACTCAAATGAATCGCATCAAACAGCTTGACCCGACAGTGGTGAACAGAATTGCCGCTGGTGAGATTGTGGTGACGCCTGCCAACGCGTTGAAGGAATTGCTTGAGAATGCGCTTGATGCCAGTGCGACCCGTGTAGAGATTGTGGTGAAAGATGGCGGTGTGAAGCTTTTGCAAGTGGGGGACGACGGGTGTGGCATTGCGCGTGAGGATCTCCCGTTGTTGTGCCAGCGGTTTGCCACCTCTAAAATTGAGCGGTTCGAAGACCTTGCGAGCGTGGCAACGTACGGGTTCCGTGGTGAGGCCATGGCGTCGATATCACACATTGCACGATTGAGTGTGGTGACGAGACAGGAGGGCGACCAGCAGTGTGCGTTCAAGGCCAGTTACAAAGATGGGGAGCTCGTGGGTGGTGCAGCGGCCCCAGTAGCTGGGAAACAGGGCACGGTAGTTATAGTGGAGGATTTGTTTTATAACGTTCCCTCCAGACTACGAAGTCTTAAATCAGCTGGTGAAGAATTACAAAGAATTGTGGATGTAGCAGGGCGGTACGCTGTGCACACTTCAGTGGGGATTGGTGTCAAAAAGTTTGGCGATGCGCACTTTGCCCTTTCGACAAGACCGGGCATGCCCATTAAAGAGCGAATTCGGTCTGTATTTGGGAGTGCTGTGGCGAATGAATTGGTGGTGGTGAAGATGGATGAGGGAGTGCCAGAGTACGGCGTGCAGTCGATGCAGGCACACATCACTAATGCCAATTACAAGAGCAAGAAATCAGTGCCTCCGGTGTTCTTCATCAACGGCAGACTCGTTGATAATGATCCTTTGAAACGGGCTTTGAACTCTACAATCCAACAATTCCTTCCCAAGGGAAGCAGACCATTCATTTATCTAGCATTGGAAATCACACCGCAGAACTTGGATGTGAATGTTCATCCAACAAAGAGAGAAGTACGGTTCTTATTCGAAGACGAGATCATCGACAAAATCTGTCTCAAAGTCACAGAGGAATTTGTGGCAATTGACTCATCTAGATCTTTCCCAACGCAGTCCTTGTTGAAATCTACACAGAAGTCGGCGAGTCAATTGGATTATGCAGTGCCCGTCAAACAAGACTCGAAACCCATCAAGTACGATTACAACCTTGTCAGAACAGACGCATCACAATCCAGAATCACAGCTTATATTAGGCCATCATCCCATTCGTCATCATCGTCTAACACAGCTACTGTAACTACAGACCACACTCAATTACCACAACCGCCTTCTTCTTCGTCAAGCGAGAACGCCCAGGGTGACACTAACTCTACACAAGCCCCTCACTCTTACAAACCCTTGGAAAATGATGTTGTTGAAGTTAATTTACAATCAATCTTGGATCTACGCGAAGAGGTGGAATCAACCTCAAACAAAAAACTCACTGAGATCTTTGCTAATTTATCATACATTGGTATCGTGGATTCGTCAAGGCGATTAGCGGCTTTACAATATGATGTGAAACTGATGCTATTCGATTATGCTGCTGTTTTCAATGCATTTTTCTATCAATTGGGTCTACAACATTTCAGTAACTTTGGTGTCATAAATTTGATGGGAAATGATGGCAATGAGGATGAATTGCATTTGAGAACCTTATTCTCCAAGATCCAAAGCAATTTACAACCTGATGTTGATGTCGAGTCATCAATTGCTAATATCATTGAAATGAGAGAAATGCTTGATGAATATTTCAACATCAAGATCGAAGTCATTAATAATGAAGCTATTTTGAAAACCTTACCCTTATTGCTCAAAAACTATATCCCACCCTTGGCTAAACTACCTATTTTCTTATATAAATTAGCCACTCAGGTCAATTGGGAAGATGAAAAACAATGTTTGGAAGGTATTCTCAAACAAATTGCCTTATTTTATATCCCTGAAACTATTCCGGAAGAACCACCAACTGAAGGGGAAGAGGAGAATCTTTTAATCAAGAAACAAGAATTAAATGAATTGATGGAAAATGTCTTGATGCCAAATTTGAAGAAAAACTTCTTGGCACCAACGTCTTTGAATAGCGACGTTATTGAGATTGCTAATTTGCCCGGTCTATATAGAGTTTTTGAAAGATGTTGAAGCTACAAGTGTTTGATCTTTCAGTAGTTCTAGTGATTCATTAATTCATACAAATCAACCATGTGAAAATTATAAATCCTCATCATGATGAAAGTGATTTTTTTTTTATAATACACAAACTTAATATAAATAAACATCATCCTTTCCCCAAATCAGTATTCACTATTATGTTGTTTATCTTTGAAAAAAGCGTTGATCAATTTTCTATCAACTGGTTTCAATTCACTCTTGATGGATTTCCTCAATAGTTGAGATCTCTTGAATTGTGCTGTCTCAAAGTTACTGAAACTTCTGGTTGCAGCCACAGATGGAATCACAATCGAATTTGTCTCTTTATTATAGAAATGAGAACTTTCTTCAATGTGTGGATAATTCTTGATCTCAATCTCTCCTTCAAACGATTCCAACTGTTCTTCCTGCACTAATGACAGCAAAATCTCTTTATTGGTATCATCAAGCATAATCTTTGCTGGGAAGTTAGAAACATCTCTCAAGAACTGTGAAATCAATAAGGTTCTCTCTTTGAAATATTTGATAACTTTCACTGGATATTTCAATAGTTGTCTCTGTAGATCAGGCGTGTTCTCATTTTCAAACATCTCCACAACAGGGTTTGAAGTTCTTGTCCCATCCCGTCCATTAAAAGATAATAAAAAGAAAAATCTGGTTTCTGCATAAATGGCTTTCAAACAAGCAATTGTAGCATGATAATAGGCATATAGCAAATTTTGTTCAAAAGAATGACTTTCTGAATGGATATATGACTTTTCAGGAATCAATGAAACAAATTTTTTCAGTGAATAGAAAATCACCTGGATTCTATTGGAATCCAGATTGTTCTCTGAAACTTCATTCCAATATTCCACAGAGTTCAACAAAAATGCTTCTAAATTATCGAAATGACATTGATCTTCTCCATCCAACTTGTTATAGATCAAAGCTCTAGTTGATTGGAATTTTGAGACAAACTCATTCATGAAAGTGGTCTTGTAAGATTTGGTGTGGTATGCCTTTATGCACTGGACGTAATAAATAATGAAAACATGGATATAACCATTTAATAGTTCAGCTCTCTTAAAAAGCTTATTCTCATGAACTTCTTGAGGAATATCTTTTTTCAAGAAAACTTGAAATTCATTGTTCAGATAGTTTGATAAGAAATCGAAAAATCTATTGATTAATTCAAAATTATCATTCAAAGTGTGTCCTCCATAAAAAGTTGTTGGGAAAGCAGTTTGATAAGTTTGGAACATTGAAAAACATAATGAAACGTTCTCATAAAAATTTCTTAAATCTGAGTAATCCTGAGTAAAAGCAATTCTGAATTTATTCAAAAATCTCAATGTAATCTCGAAATCTTTGTTCAATTGTCTTTGAGCCAGATCCAACACACGTGGATTTTTACTTTGACTCAAAAATGCAGCACCACTTGATATTATAGACTTGAAAATGACAATATTATTCTCAGCTTCCTTCATTTGTTGATTGTGGAAATTATCATATTCTCTGTATAATCTTTCCTGTTCAAACATCATTTCAAAAGGTTGCAATGTACTCTTGTCAAAGTCAACCCAATATTTGTTCAAATGAGCAGTACAAGCGGGGTCTAATGTAATCTCTGTAAACTCTCCATCCAATTTGGATAACTCATCCAAATCTCTCTTGCGAGGATCTTCCAGTTCTTGATGTTCCTTGATCAGAGCAGACAATGACGCATATGAATCAGATTGAATGGCAAATCTTGGTTCAGGAGTGGCACTCATATTCGTTGATTCCGATCCATTGGTTTTCGATTTTTGCTCAACTAATGGAGAACTTTCAGATGACTCGCCACTTTGAGAGGTTGAGGGTTCGGGTTTGATGGACATTGTTGGTAGTTGCAGTAGTTGTTGTTGTGACTGTGGTTGATGAATATGCTGTGTATGTGGTGATTGGTGAGAATGCTGATGAGGTTGTGCCGGGTGTGGCTGTTGCTCTTGTTGATGTGGTAGGTAGCTTTGTTGTAGATTGATCTGAAGAGGCTGGGCATTTGGAGGTGGGAAAGGAGGAAGAGCATGTGTGAAGATTTTTGTTGGTAATCCCTGAAAGCTGTAAGGATAAAATTGTGTTTGCAGTTGATTTTTTGCAGCTTCTCTTTGATTTGCCTGTATATTGAGTGATTGAATTCTAGCAGCATGGGCCTCTTGTGCGCTTTTTAAAGCATCACGAGCATGCTCATCTAAAGCCAAATAAGCACATTGCAATCTCGCTCTCACACAATTTCGACATTCCGGAAGTTGTTCATCACATTTGATACGACGAGATTTGCAAGTAGCACAACCTAAATGAGAATTTCTGTGTCTTCTTCTAGAATTTCTGAAACCCTTTTTGGCCGCACTAGGATTGGCCTCCGTGGACGGGCTCACAGGTTTGGATCTCTTGTTCATCACATTATTGGTGGTGGCAATCGCATACAGAGGGACAGGGTTTTTCGAGGAGGAAGAGCTGGAATCGCTGCTTCTGTTCATTTCCACCATTTGGACGTCCATGGACTGGCCCATCTGTTGTGCTTGCGGCTGTTGTATCTGGGGCTGCTGGAAAAGCTGCTGGTGTTGATGCTGCAAAGCGGCAACTTGCTGTGGATCTGTTCTTGTAGGTACCAAAGATGGCAGTTGGGAATATTGAGCGTTCTCATCCACGGGGAAAGGGGCAGTATAAGGTCTTGCCGTTGGAGGACTCACACGATTGTCTGTAGGAGGGACATGGTGATACTCTGGCGGGTACGGTAGGGCCCCTTGCTGTTGAGGATATTGGTATTGTGGCCCCTGTGGGTAAGCGTATCCTGGAGGAGGTGGTGGCATATAGGGAGACCACCCAGTCGGTACCTGTTGCGAAGCGTTAGGTATCTGGTGTTGCATCATCGGTAGCATCATAACTGGTTGTTTGGGAGCATTAGGCATCATGGCGTGGGCAGGCTGGCCTGGTCGCTGCCACTGTTGTTGTTGTTGTTGTTGATGATGATGATGATGATGTTGCTGTTGTTGATGTTGATGTTGATATTGATCTGGCTGTTGATACAGCTCATTGGGAGACTGCTGGCCCTGGGAATAATTTGGAGATTGACCATTCATCGAAAATACCACTGATCAAAGTAATCTGTGTTGTGTGTCTATGGAGCTTTTTTCCAGCTAACGAAGAACGGGACTAGATGAGGACAAAAACTCAGCGTCTCAGTTGGGCTAGACAAATGACAAGAGATAGTCTTGTATTCTCTCAGAACAGCTGAATCGCAATATACTGCTGGAAAACCCGCGCAGTTCTGCCTTTTGTTTTGTGACAATACCTTTTGTGGGCCTTTTTCCCTTTGTGTGTCAGCTCTTTCGAAGAAGATCCAAGGGGGGTGAAACACAATAGCGAGTTTAGCCGTAACAAGTGCACGATATAGAAGCTGATATCTGCTGTCAAAAAAGCGGGTGAAGAGCTTTGAAGGGAAGGTGGTAAGGACCTAGGAGAGCGAAAAGATCGAGAGTTTCTAGAAAGGGTATCGTAAACAGAAAGTGTTGATGTTTTCTTCTTTATTAATGATTTTAGGCCAGTCCCTGTGTGTTCCTGAAAATCCAAGTGTGCTGCCGGTCGCTGCAGCAGGCTTTTGGTGGCCCAGTCTTGCTAGTCCCTAGTCCCCCTATGCAAAATATCTCCAAATGAGGCTCCGCAGTGCGTGCGTGCACACAGCCCAGAAGAAAATTCCCTCCGCTAGCGACGCCTCAGCTTGGAGCAGCCTGGAGAGACGGACGGGGGATCAATCATTCCAGGATCCAGATCCATCCGGCGGACTCGTGAATCGCACGGCCACGTACGCACTGCGTACATTTCAGCCGCACTTTACACGTATTTCTTCTTCAAGATGTACGTCTCGCGAGTCGCTACGTACCACTTGCTGGCTTCCTAGAATTCCACAGCTGTAGTATTGTTTTCTTTTCCCAGCTGACTGTGATTTACGTAGAGCGGTCCAAGGGTCGGTTGGCGAGCTTTCAGGAACCGAAAACAAGCTTTACAATGATGAGCATCTGATAGAAATCCTAGCTAAACCCTTTCCCTGAAAGAAGAATTAACATAGCACCACCGAGATTAACCAAAGTTATAGGTGCGCATTTAGTACCGAAAACTCCATCAGCTACCTCAATCCAGAACAATAGCGGCATTTACACATCTTTTTACGGTCACAAAGGCATATGAACTTCTAAAGTTCAACTTTCATGGTCCATTTTGCGCAGTCCCATGAAAGCATGCCTGCCAACTCCGCTTTTTTTTTCTGAGTCGAATTCTGATACAAAGCTCTGATATTCCTAATTTTCTTTTCAGGCCAAAGTAGCCCTCCTACTATTATGGTGTTGATGCCTCCCTACCTTCCTATGTAGTTATTACGTACTTAGTAGCATCAAATTCTAGTCGAATATCTTTAGCAGCGGTGCTCTTTGATGATTAGGACTGTTCTGTATGTATCTTAGTTTTCGTAACTTTAAAAGCGCGGGTGCAGATTTAAGAGAGCTTGCAGGCATTTTTGAAGCATCATACATGGAATTATACGAGTAACAGCATCATCCATATAACTTTATTTCGAGATTTCTGGTCCAAAGTTATTCATCCAGTCCAACTTCCACCATATGGTTAACATCTGATAATCTGGCGCAGACCGTTAGGTTGTAATTTGAGCGCTCACTAATATCAGTTGCGCACAAGCTTGTAGGTGAGCCCTGTTGGGGGAGAATTTTGGACTGGTACTAGGGTTTTTTGCAGCCAGTATTCCAAGTACAGGTACACACGAATTCTTTAAACTTTTAACTATTAACAAGCTCAACAAAATAAAAATGGGCTTTCATAACATGTTGCCAGCGGCTTGTATAAGTACTCAAAGGTCACAACGTATGCACATTCCAAACTATGTGAACTTTCATCACTTCATAATCCACGAAAGAATAGACGTGACTAGAATTAAAGTTTTCGACAGGGCTAAAGTCGCTGATCGTGGCACTGGGTTTTTGGACTAGAGATGTGTGGAAACAGACCATGAGCAGCAGGTAAAGAGATCATGCCAGAGATTACTATCTCGAATTTGTTTACAAACGCCTGCAATAGTAACACTTCCTGCCTCGGCCGTTTTGACTCAAATTAACCTACTTGCGCTGACATTACAAAATTTGACAATCAAATACTTTCTTACCACTTGTAGAACTACTATCTGTAGTCTGTAGACTCATTAAGTTACTTTACATGAAAAGAAGGAGCTATCGAAGCCCTACAGCACAACAACCTTTTTCCTTTTTGCTATCGATTATACAACACCGTGTACCTTATAAGCATATCTGATTGCAAAGTACCCTTCGACTAAGTCTGATTTGGGACTTTAGGCCTTTGGGATTGCAAATCGAAGGCATTTGATGGGCATGAGCATGGCTTTTAGTTATATTTGTCGCTTACAGTCTACCTCTCTATCGAAAGCAAAACATCAGTGTGATAGTTGTCAACTCCTATTTGTGATGAGCACTCTCTTTGCCTGTGCCAGACTTCCTTGTTAAGTAACTTCCCTTGTTCAACTCATGAATGGCTCAATTTGACACCTAGTTTAGTAAGAACTTTTCGTATTTTTGGTTGCAAGGTTGCGCATGAAGTCGAATTCTTTAAGTTGCAGAAAGCTTTACCGCAACTGAGTTCAAGTTGTTCAGCTCCCATACAAAGAGATGACTAGCGCTCTATTACCAGTGGGCATGGAGCTGAACCTTCTCATGGATGAGATCTTTTTCCTTTGACTTTTCTCACTATCTCTCTAATTTATAGGTCAAAATCTATCTCACATTTTGAAATCCCAAGTACAGCGTCTTTTTGAATCCCGATTGGCTTGAGGTTTTGAGGCAATTTGAGGGCAAATTTCGTATTTGAGAACACGCTGTAGCGGAAACGTTCATGCTTGGGCCTACATATACTAAAAACAGTCTTCCCAGACCCCTGTTTTCCAGGTCTAGTCCTTGCTGCTACTATAAGCAGCTTTGCCGTTTCTTTTCAATCGTGGGCCCAACCGAGGAACGTTCTGTTACCGTAGTTATCCGGAAACTATCAATTTATAATGCAGCGGAATATGCGTTGTGTTGATCATTTGATGGTGCTCCTGCTACTACTTCAGATTCCAGAACAACATACAACCTACAACTTCTTAAAGCCTCCACCTTCAACGTTAGGCATATTTATTTTTTCACCGGCCCAGACTCCACAACTCAGCATTTAAACCTCAAAAGTCAAAACTGAAAGACATGGTGAATTATGGCACCGTATATCTCGGATAAATCAAATGGAAAAACTCGCGCCTGTTTACATACAAAAAAGCAAATCTGCTACCAAAATCCAACGACCTACTTAAAGCTAGTCTCTTGTGGATTCTGGAAAGAATGTATATGTGTATATGCCTAAGATCTTCCAGAACGGCTCACGAGTCATCAGTCACTACTAAGTTTTAACTATTTACTGCTAACGCTTCAAAGCGGCCAAACGCTATCGAAAAATACTTGCAAGTTCACCCAGTTTGACTCAGATGTGCCTTGACTATTGCTCATTTCATGAAGTTGCCTAATTCGATCAGCGAGTTGAATTATGAATTACCTTTCAAATTAATTCTCCGGCCCATCAAGCATCAGCCTCCACTAAAGCTATTTGATACGCGAATGTGTCTGTAAATTGTAGCATGTGTCTACACATCCTTCATTGAAATCCGAAATCCGTTCGACAGTACATCAAATAGTACGACTACTGTCTACATGACATTGACAAGTACGCCTAAATTTAACCCTCTGTGCTGGTAAGGCTTCAGCTGTTGGAAAAAGTGTTTTGCAAGTACATGAATAGAAAATTTAGAAGCTCAACTCAATCAGGATAATGTTAAAGTTCATTGCTGGTGAGCATTCTGTGCACTACGACAAATGCTGAGAATTGAGACATAGATCTAATAGACCAAATCACTGTTAAACTTCGCACAAATTTCTCATAGAAATCATCTGATCTTGGGATTAGCAATCAAGTCTAGTTTGTACGTATGTAGGTTCTAAGGACTTCCATGGTGGCTCCATATCATCTTTCCATGCGTTTAAGCTTAAATTCGAGGATCAACTGTGTGTAAATCTTTTCAGGTTGAAGAAGCAAAACAAACAAGCAAGAAAAATTATTGCACGCGAGATGCAATTAAACTTTAACGGCCGGACCTCAAAATCCATTTTGGGATAGCACCAAAATACCAAAATGCAAATAGCACATCCTGTCCTGAAAGCCTTCCTAATTTTTGGCCTGATGGATCAATTTATTTGGTTTACTTGTGATTCGTGAGAGAGTGCCTGAACCTTGTGATAGCATCCAGTGCATTCGCTCTGGTATTTGGATTCTGTAGAAGTGAAAAAGTACGGTACGGTACTATTCAGGTCGATGCACCCTCAAGCGAAAGCTTCAAAATTTCACGGTCCGAACGTTTCTTGTCTCGTAGAATTTTACAGACGCGTGCCGAACCCCGATTGTTGCCAGTGGAATTTTGTGCTGCTCCCTGGATCTTTGAATCGTTATCTGACACCTTTTTGACAAGCTTATGGTGAAATTTCGAAGCTTCGTTCAGCGTCTTCTAAAAGCTTCGTTTCCGGAGGTTTGAGTCGCTGTATCTTTCATATACATCACTGATTTTTCGCCAGATTGAATGAGCATGATAGTCAAAAACTAGAAACGACTCAGTGAAGTTGACAAAAGTCAATATCAAAAATACAAAAGAGCCAGCCTTCACAGAATGGTGTTCATTGATCTCAAGCTGGAGTCGGTGAAGCAAAGGTTCTGCATATTAGAAGCTGTGTCAATTTTACCCTCTGCTGAAACCTTTAGAAGATCTTATGGGCTGTAAACCTGTAAAGGCATATTTATGAGACTGGAACAGACATCCTCCGCTCAGTGTTCACCGTCGATGGTATATTACGGCGGCTCCAGTCACCACCCTATGGCTGCAAAATTCAATACAGGCCGCGCTTTGGTGGTGTGTCAATGATCATGATTCAAGTTTCTTTATATCGCCCTATTGGGAAGTACTGGTGTTGAGAGAATCTTGTAGTTTAGTGTTCTGTGTCCTCTTCCCATGAAGAGAGACAAATCAAAATAACCCCTTGAAAACCTTTCAACTTTCTAGGATGTGCACTGTCGCTTCACGCTCCATCACAGTAAGTGGATAGAGGTTTCAAAAGCTGTAGATGGGGAGATTTCTTCTTGCTACTCGACTGCTGAACTTCTCTGCTCGAACGCTGAGATGTTAGTGAGAGACGTTTTCTGTTTTCTGATCGTTCAAATGTTCACGCTAAATAAAAGGCGTTTAATTCTATAGGCATGCAGTTATGGGTTATATTTTCAGTAGATAGCCAGGCAATAGAGAGTCTCTGTTCGCTCGCATGGCCAAGAGATTTCGCACACTGGGACCCAGATTTGCTCAACCCATCATCCAAAGTAATAGGCGAGTCTTTGAGTTTCGGTATCGTTAATGAATGGGCACGGTTTCCCAGCAGGTGCTGTATCGTAAACTTCCACTAAAGAGCAAGGGATACTTTATAAAAAGTAGCGCAAGTCTCGTTATTACCTACCTAACTTCGTTCAAGTGGGGTTCTCCAACAGTCTCTCGAGGGAACAAACTACTATCAGCTACAACATAGCTACTCCTAACACCAAAGCATGTTCGTCTATTAGTGTACGGCTACAAATTGATAAGGTCGCCAAAAAGATCCACGGTCCATCGAACTACTTGTAAATTGTATGACTAGTCTTCTATAACATCTCAAGAGTCGTCACATCGCTGTTTAGAGTCAAGTGAGTGGATAAGGATTCGGGGAGGAGATGTTACTTCAAACTTCAGGCCCTAGAGGGTCTATGGATTTGCATTAGCCAGTCCCCGTTTGACTTTTCGTTTTTTGCAGTAGCTACCATTGCCAGTCGGTAATTTGAGAACCAGTGCCGTCGATTCATTTTGGAGCTTTGATGAAGTTCAGTTGACTCCTGAAAATGATCACCCATATGCGGAGATTTCCCCTACGGGCAACAGCTATACGCCAAAACGCACGGAAAAGAATCAAAGTTCAAACCCAGAAGGACTGCTGCTTCAGCCGCACATCTTGGAAAGACAGCTATCTTTCTTCGAATTTCCCTTACCTTTAAATTTTGGATATCGGCTCTGACTCCTGTGCAGTAAATAAACAGCCAGAGTTATGGTCCTTTGCGGGCATTGTACTCGCGTAAAGTATATCTGTGTCTTGGATCAGACTTGTGCAGAGTGTTGTCCGCTTGAAGTGGCATCTTCATTTTTGCTCGGCTGGCGCCCACCTACAATTATATGTCAAAGCACACTGCCTATATGTGTGATTTTGCAGCGTAAATTTGACGAATACAAGGTATACGAATCACGCACGATACAGGCACCAGCTAGGTTTAAGTGGCAATGATCAAGGTCTCAAGCTCTCCTACTGGTCGCGCAGAGACTGAGACTGATGGGCAGAAGTGTTTCAGGTAACGTTTCGGTACCGATCCAGAGAAGTTTATTGAGAAAATAGAACGTAGTACTACTGCAAAGGAAACCTTCAGGTAGCATCTCAAAGAGGAGAATCCAGCGACTTCTTCGTAGCTTTGTTGTTCCTTGTCATTATTACATTGCCCCATGCTCCTTGTTTGTGGACAGTGAACTCAATTCGACTTAGCTATTCAAGTCTTAGATGATTCGAGACCAGTCTTTGCCCCACTGCTATATGATGTCCAATCACACTTGCCAATACCTCCCTATGCGACTTGAAGATTCTACCACGATGTTTGTACATTTCAAAGTGATGTTATTTTTGTATTCGAATTATAAAGTAGCTAAATCACTGTTTCACTCCAGCACATATATAAGTTGTGTACAAAGCCTCAAATTCTAGACCATTTGTGTTCGATCCTTCGCTGTATTCTTCCAGTAGCAGCTCAAGTCGGCACATATTGAATAGCTATAAACTTCACAATTATTCAACATTACATTTGTATACTGACAGACTTAACTATCACCCGAATCACTCTAGCTGTGGAGGTGACGAGTTTTACTTGTTCTAGGACAAAATATTAAATTGCGTTGTCATAATCAGAATTATATGCCTTAAAATTAGCGGATTTCAACGTATGTAAATAATTTCTTCAATAAGTATAGTTAATTATAAGTATTTCTAGTCCAGAGCCAAGAAAATGATCACTTATTCAAAAATCAAACGTTTTGGAAAGACTAGTACATATGGCGAGGGAGAACTGAATTTGAAAAACCCCAGACATTCTTTCTCGAACCAGAACGTCAATGGATCGAGTCCGGAGTTGAAAGTACAAGTTCAAAGATGACAAGAGATCTCATATATGTAGGAATATGTAGGCCTCGGCAAGACGTAAATGGAACTTCAAGAGCGTTTAGAGGTAAAAATATCTAGGCCTTAAGGTGCTTAGGAGTCTCCCAGACCCCGACTCTATATGTTTTTAGACACAACTAGAGATAGAAAAGATATATTCAACATTGATACCTGGAAAGCTCAAACAAATCTTAGTCTCGAACACGAGTTCGGAGATAGCAGCCCATACAGATTCGTGCATATATGTATCAAAAAAAAAAAAGGGAACAAGAAGCACTATGAGAGGGAAGAGGGTTGAATAATTAGGTACGATCACACTAGGGGTCCATCATTAATTTGACGGTGGTGGAAGAATATGAGCCATTGTTCACTAACAAGGAAAAATAGAACCCTTTACTTACTGCGATCACAAGATTTGCCCCGCGGAGGACTATTGTTTACGAGCTACTTTGAGCAATTGAAACAGGTATTACTTTTCAAAGTAATAACTTAAAGTTTCGAGCTATACTGGGTTTTGTTTCGCATTGGATGTAATAATAGTTCTAGTGTTCACCCAAAAGGTTTCACTGATGGTGATAGTTTCGATTTTAAAGATGTATAACAGCAAGACGGGTCAGGGTGATAGTTCTGTATGCAGATTTTGCTTTTGAGAGTTGTCCACACACGGAAGTGAGGGACGGGCCTTACCAAATGGTTATACTGTCAATGAAAAAACAGCTGGATGTTATAAAGTCTAACTACCGAAAATTGGAAAGCCGGCTTTTGAGTGAAATTTTTGAAAAATATAAGGCGAAAAACACATTCAAGCTTATTCTTTCTTCTCTCTTCTTCTTGTTCCTCATCACGGCGGCATTGAAAAATATCAAAACCCCTTGGTCCAAGTTTCCGTCATCGCTTCAAAGCGAAGCTATGTCGATATCCTTGTGTTTTTGTGCCATTTTTTGAGCAATCGCTATATTTGTTTTTAGCTTGGAAAAAATGCTACGCATTATTACCCAACCACTGCTTCAAGCTTCAAGCCTGACATCCGGAGACCTTTTTAGCACTGTGTACTTTTCAACCTTTAACGCTGACTGTCAGTGTCTGCTAAACTACTGAGGATGTGCTTTTTCCGGCAACTTTTGGGCCATCCACAATTGGAGGACTGTTGAGTCTTCATTTTTCACTGGCAAGATCATGAACTTGGAGAGCTGTATTTACATGTGTAGGCACAAAGGAGTCAGATCTCAATATATGAACATGAAAACAGGGCCGCTGTAGTCCACAGAAATGCCAGTTCAAAGAAATTGTCATAGATTCTAGTACTTCATACTTGTCGTTACACCGGAAGTAACTACCGCTTTGGGACGAGTACCGCCAATGAAGTCCTTGCAAAATGTGGTACAGACACACAAGGCGATTTCCGCCTAGACGTGTTGGCGAGCAGGAGAAATACAGGGGAGTGGCACGGGCAGGGTCCATAGAGGAGTGAGTTCTGTATTCCCCGATGGGCGGGGTTAGCGAGTCCCCACGGAATTGCTTGCCTATTTCTTCTGAGACTCTTACTGGCGAACCTGGCGAGGTATATATATAGTATGTGCCTTGTCTTTTGAGGCGAAATGGACTTCCAGCCTTCAGTCTTTCTCGCAACCAAAGATCTGAATTGTTTTTAGATTTTAGTGTGGAGATTTTGTCGCTTTTTCTGTTTCGGACCATTCTACGCGAGTTTTGATAAGATAAAGTCATTTTCCATATAAAGAGGGCGTCACCGAGAAAACTGAAAATTAATTAGTACTCGTTCCATATTGAGCCTCAATAGTACAAAAGACACTCAATTGGATATGTCAGATCTTTTTGTTGAAGTGCCATTGCCAAACGGCAAATCATACAAACAGCCAACTGGTTTATTTCTTAACAACGAATTCGTCGCTGCCAAATCTGGGGAATTTGTTGAATCTATAGATCCTTCAACAGGGAAACCAATTGTAAAAGTCCACGCTGCCGGTGTTGAAGATATCGATATTGCTGTAAAGTATGCCAAAGATGCATTCCCAGCTTGGAAGAACATGGACGGTTCTGATAGAAGAGATTTATTGCTGAAATTAGCCTCCTTAGTGGAAAGAGATGCTCAAATCATTGCTGCTTTAGAAGCTCAAGATTCTGGTAAGCCATTGGAAACCAATGCTATTTATGATGTCGAAGAAGTTGTTTCCTTGCTGAAGTACGTTGCTGGCTGGGCCGATAAGATGGAAGGTACAACTATCCCAACTGCTCCTACTAAATTCGCTTATACTGTCCGTGAACCAGTTGGTGTTGTTGGTTGTATCATTCCTTTCAACTATCCACTAGCTATGTTCGGTTGGAAATTAACTGCATTAGCAGCTGGCTGTTGTGCAATCTTCAAATCTGCTGAACAAACTCCTTTATCCATCTTGTATTTTGCTCAACTGTTCAAAGAAGCCGGATTTCCACCTGGTGTTGCCCAAGTTATTGCCGGTTATGGCGCTGTTGCTGGTGATGCACTTGTCAAACACCCAGATGTTGCCAAAATTGCCTTCACTGGGTCTACTGTCACTGGTAGAAAAATTCAAGCTACTGCTGCTCAATATTTGAAGCCCGTCACCATCGAGGCTGGTGGTAAAACAGCCCTTTTAGTGTTTGAAGATGCCGACTTTGAGCAGGCTGTGAAATGGACTGCTTGGGGTATTTTCAACAACCAAGGTCAGATCTGTACTGGAAGTAGTAGAGCTTATGTTCATGAATCTATCTATGAAAAGTTTTTGACTGCTTTGAAAGAGCACGTTTTGGAGGAGTATCCACAAGGTATGCCATTTGAAAGTGGGGTCGTAGTGGGTCCCCAAGTGTCCAAATTGCAACATGAAAAGATCTTGGGATACTTGAAGTCTGGTAAGGAAGAAGGTGCCCGTGTTGTATTGGGTGGTCAACAACCTGGAAAGGCTGAATTGAAGGATGGTTACTTTATTGAGCCAACAATTTTTGCAGATGTGACCCAAGACATGAAGATTGTGAGAGAAGAAATCTTTGGTCCAGTTATAGCAGTTGGTAAATTCTCTACAGACGAGGAAGCCGTCAAATTAGCCAACGATTCAGATTACGGTCTAGGTGCATCATTATTTACTAAAGATATCACCAGAGCCCACACCGTGGCCCAAAGATTAGAGGCTGGTATGATCTGGATCAATTCCAACAATGATTCTGATATCAAGATTCCATTTGGTGGTGTCAAAATGTCTGGTAACGAGACAAGAGAGCTGGGTAAGTTTGGTATTGAAGCTTTTACTGTGGCTAAGGCTGTTCATGTGAACTTGGGTAACAAGCTATAAACACAACCAAATTTTGAATGAGTCGATGTCTTAAATATCAATATCTATCACTTAGGATTTCAAAACTTTGTAAGTAAGTCTGTATATGTACTACTTTATTGTAAAAGTAACAGAACGGAATGTATTGAGAAGAAACTTTTGATTATAGTATTAGATCAAGAGGGCACCTAAAACGGCAACAAGAAGACCCGAGCCAGCAGCGAACTTGGTACCTGCGCCTTCATAAGTAGAGACAGCGGCCTCAGTACTTGTAGAGTTGGAAGTGGAGTTTCCTGAAGAGCTCGTTGTGACGGCAGCAGAAGCAGCAGCAACAGCGCTTCCACTTGATGTGTATGAGGTAGTAACTTGATCATAACTCTCCGAGGCCGCAGTAGTGCCAGCAGCAGCAGCCGTTGCAGTTGCAGCCGAAGAGGCAGTAGAAGCGGTGTCCGCAGCGGAAGTCGAAGTGAGTGGGCAGTAAGTGGTGTACTCAGTAACCACGCCAGATGAGGTTTCAGTCACAACAGTGACACCAGTAGTAAGCACAGTAGTGGAAGATCCAGAACTGACCGTCACCACAGTAGATGTTTGAACAGCAGTAGCAGTGGTTGAAGTAGCCTTCTCAGTTTCTGTGCCGACTTCAGTGGAGGAGGTTGCTGTTAGTGGGCAGTAGGTTGTGTATATGGTAATAACCCCCTCAGAAGTTTCAGTGACGACAGTAACACCAGTAGCGATCTCCGTGGTTGAGCTCCCGGAAGTGACTGTCACCATTGTGGAAGATTGTGCTGCTGCTGTTTCAGTATTGGATTCGGTAGCAGTAGTAGCAGTCAAAGGGCAGTAAGTGGTATATTCAGTGACCACGCCAGAGACAGTCTCGGTTACAACAGTGACACCAGTTGTCATAACTTCAGTGGAGGAGCCAGTAGTAACAGTGAGAAGAGTTGTGGACTCAGCAGCAGCAGCGGTAGTAGTAGATCCAGCATCAGTAGAAGTTGTGGCAGTCAATGGACAGTATGTGGTGTATTCAGTAACAACACCAGAAATGGTTTCAGTGACGACGGTGACACCAGTGGTGACTGCTGTTGTGGAATTACCAGAGGTAACAGTCACGACAGTGGATGATTCAGCGGCAGCAGCAGTGGTAGTATCAGAAACAGTAGCTGTGAGCGGACAATAAGTGGTATAATCAGTCACAGTACCAGACAAAGTCTCCGTCACGACGGTAACACCAGTGGTCACAGCAGTTTCTGAACAGGCATCATTGGAGCAGGATGTGATAGTGACGACTGTTGTAGATTGATCATCAACGACAGAAGTAGAGGTGGTACCATTCGAGTATCCTGGAATGGTTTCAGCAATACTGCTGGAGGAAGCATCAGAGCTCTGGGCCAGTACGATATTGGAGAGAAAGGCAGCAGCAAGAGACAAGCGAGTGAAGTACATTATATGTTAGTATGTCCAATGGTAGTGGGATACATGGAAACTAAAAACAACTTGTGTGCACTTTCTTGGGTATTTATACACTGGACCAAGGCACAAGCCTATGTATGCTATTAAAAGAAACGTAGAGAAGGAGTAGCTCTACAGAGTATGAATGTTTACTATGTCGTGTTTTTCAAGCATACATCCATGTGAAGCCTCGCTTAAGTTTAAAGATACTGCATGAAAGGCATGCAGGAGTGCCTTTTTTTGATCCAAAGCCGAAAACCGTGAAGACGCCAAAACTTTTCTGATGCTACCATTTGCGCGTCGAAGTTTTGTTGTATTCTTGTGCAATGTCCTTCTAGTTTGCAACCAAACAGTGCTTATGACCTGCTGATCGTTAATATAATAATAAAAATAATTTCGGCATCTCGCTAACGAGTTTAGTGGACCGGTGATCTAGATCAAACCGCCCCTTAAATTGGCTGCAGATACAAAATCAAGCCCTGAAAGCTGAAAAGCTCCTTTTGATTCTGACACCAAATTTATATTTAGTGCGCAACCTTAAAAGGCATTTCAAGATATAAATAGAACTTGAATCTGAGTTGAGTCAATTTTATCATCGTTGCAAGATGTTGAAGAGCATGTTTAGGAGCAATACATCGGCGTTCACGCATGGGAAGGGCACTCGTCAAGGCATGACTACTTGTGATGTGGTTTTTTGTCAACTGTTGGTGACTTACTGCGTGCGCTCATACGGAAATCGCCTCTGCTACAGAAACTGAATGTTTGCAACGCTTCAAACAGGCCATACCGGTATTGGAGACTCACAAACTTAATATCATGGCTAAAAGCGGCATAGTCCTAGCTACATCTCAAGATTGAAAGAAGGTAGGAATGCCGCAAACCTTGTATGTATATCTAATCTAAACATGATGAAAATAGCCTCAAACAATTTCTAAGTTCTTGAAAGTTTCGCCCTTAACGAATTCTAATCCCTCACCTGCGTATGAGGTCAAACTACTCACTTCCACCTTCCCCTCTAGTTGACCACCTTGCTCTGCAATCCATTTTGAGCCCAAGTTCAAGTAATTGGCAACACTAGTCTCTGGAGTATCATTTTTAGCACCGGATGCATTTTTCAATGGAGAAAATTCTTCAGATCTTTCAACTTCCAAACAGCCAAATTTAGACAATTCAATGTCTTTGAAAACATCAAAGATGAACTGCTCTAACTTGATACCATTTGGCTCTGTAGACTTGACGAATTCGCCCTTTTCATTTAACGACGGGATTTTCTTGTATGCAATATGGAATGGTAAAAACTCTTGATTATCAATCCAATTAGTGATTCTTCTATTCAAGAGCCCGACAGAATAATAGTGATTGACAATATTAGCAGCCCTGAAAGATAATAACCCACTATCATCTTTTTGCTCGCTCAAGTCCTTACTAATCTCAGAATATTCAATAACGGCGGGTCTTTGTGAGTCATCGTCCATAACAATCAAACCAACAGACTCCGATGCATCTCTTTTTCTCACCACCTTGGTGGATAGCTCAAACCCGTTGTCAACCGAGAACCCAATGAAGGTTGGATCGGCAACACGAACCAACACATTATCAACACAATACATATGAATATGCTTGATTCCCTTCTTAGAAAAGTCATCTAACAAACCATTGGTGTGAATGGCTTTATATAATCCTCCATTACCATCAGGTGACTGAGCAATAGAGTCTTTAGATTCTAATAATACTTTAGACCCTTCTTTATCAAAACATGGTAGAGTTCCTTGATTGAAGAATGCGATTTGTGATGGATCCAAGCCGAAGAATCGATTAGAAGTGAAGAAATCTTCAGTATCTTTTCTTGTTGGCTTGGATGTCATAATATACCAGTAGATCTTGGCATCCGTGTTATATTTAGCATTGGCCAACCTTTGGATCTTGATTAATTTCTCAGCTTGTATTTGAAACAATGATTTATTAGAAGGCAATCCAATGTTATAACACCCTTTAGGGCTTGAAGAGCCCAATCTTGTACCTTGTCCACCAGCCATTAAAATAACACCAACTTCGCCTTTAGAAATAGCTTCGAGACCGATTTCTCTCCATTTAGATTTCAGATCATTAGAAGAGTCAATCAAGGAACAGAATGAGGAGCTTGGTAAAGGTTTGAAGTTTCTTCCCTGAGTGGAAGTTTTGGAAAACTCAATGGCCTTTTTCACCACCGGTGACAATTTGTCTTCCAATGCTTGTTTCTCTTCAATGATAGAGGACATGCTAACGGTATTGAGGATGTTTACGATGAAGAAATCAATCTGTTAAACTCAGCATGACGTTGAAATTCTGACGTGTGTTTACTTTTTAGTGCGCAAACCGGATCTTTACCAAACCAAGCGCTTTAATTATAGAAACCCGAACACCAACGATGATGAAATCTTCGAAAAGCATTGCTCACAACCTTGCCGTTATTATCCAAAGGTAAACAAAAATTTCAGGTCAAAGTTGAAGTAAAGTCGCAATGCTCACTGCTCCGAAGCACAGGTCTTGTTAGAAGTATACGTCTCTTCTCTGTTCTGGCTCTGGAAGCTTACCATACTACTGTGGAAGACTGCCTCGCCTTGAGAGATCTTGAATCGATCATCTGGTATCTTTTTTACTCCACTTTCATCATCAATCTCATATCAGTTTCATGCCTACCGACAACAAACCACACACATCATTACTCGATCCCCGAGTAATAGTGCTCTCCTCCATATTGACAGGCTCTGTGTTTGGCTCTTATAGGGTCTACGTGAAGTATTTTAAAGCCATAAGGAAAGCATCACAGATTCCGCACAATTACTTCCATCGAAAGTTTCTTTATGGCAAATGCACTTCAGTGGGAGATGGTGATAACTTCCACTTTTTCCATACACCAGGCGGAGTTCTTGGAGGATGGGGATGGGCTCGGCAGATACCAAGAACAAATCAAAGAGGGTTGAGGCTCCAGACGTTGCATGTTAGATTATGTGGAATTGATGCTCCAGAAAGATCACATTGGGGCAAACCTGCACAACCTTACGCCGATGATGCCTTGTATTGGTTGAGAAACAAAATCTTGGGGAAGAATGTGAGGTTCAAGCCATTGAGTCTCGATCAATACGGAAGAGTTGTCGGGAAATGTCAAATAAAACAATGGCTAAGATGGAGAGATGTTAGTTTGGAGATGCTGAAAGCTGGATTTTGTTGTGTTTATGAAAGTAAATCAACAGCTGAATTCGATGGCAGTGAAAAGAAGTATAAGAAAGAGGAAGAAATCGCCAGAAAAGCGAGAATAGGAATGTGGGCTAACAAGACGATTGAACTTCCAGGAGAATACAAAAAAAGACATAAGATATGATCAACACGGGAATATCGTTACACATCTTTAGTTTATTGATAGACCCAAGCTCTGCATAGCATTTGTTACAATATTTATATTATATTTCTTGCATAATAAATATCACTATATTTGATGAGACTACATAGTCACGGATCCGATTATTTTAGTTCAACACTTAACATCTATACCTGATCTCTTTTCCGATTCTCTCAATTCAAACATAACCTGTACGGCAATGAAGAAACTAATATTAGCAGCCATGAAAAATCCCACTCCTGTTAAAGTTCCAAACATGTCTTTCAATAATCTCATTGTACCCTCATGACCTAGACAGAAACCGTACAAATTTGCAATCATCATCAACCAAATGTTAACAACACACCCAGCTGCACATAAATGTCTATACCACCAAACATCGCTGTAGTTTTTTCTGAAATAAGTTGAGAGGAAATATTCAGGCATGATGAATATCACAACCAACCAACCCCATAGTAGTAGTTTCAGTTCAATATCATGCCAAATTGCCACGAACGAGAAAACTGCAAATGAGGCCAAAATTCTATTTCTGGCACCTCCCAATGGGATATAAACATATTTGACAACAAACTTGTTATAACTTCTATGCCATGCCTTCCAGAATGCCAATGCGGAATAGTTATTACTCATACATCTGATCATGTTTTCAGGTGGATCAATCCCATCTAGTAAACTCCAAAATCTGAATAATCTCCAAGGAATCAACAATTTTAAAAAGATTATATTCAAGTTGAAATAACCAATCATTGATATTTCAAAAGGTGTATCATTTGACCAAGCTTTGGTTTTAGAAATTGCAACCACGTACATGAAATGTAAAATTAATTCCATAACCAAGACACAGAAAACAAATCTCATGAAATAAACGAATGTACGTCTTGGAGTGATTGAAGGTAATCTAGTTGGTGATTCTGATTGTATCAAATAATCATTGAATGTAAGGACGGGTCCAGCAATGAATAGAGGGGCATAGAATAAATATGAAATGTAATTGTATATGGAATATGACGATAATGGCAGATTTGCATTGACTCTTTCTCTTTCATTAAGTACTTTAGTTGGTGATGCTGCTGGAGAAGAGGCATTAGAACCGGAGTTTTCTTCATCTTTTTTCTTCACTTGTTTTTGAATATCATCATCATATGCCTTCAAAAAATCCAGATTGTAGGATAGTGTTCTTAAAAGAGTGAAATTGTAGAAAACATCCCATCTTGACACAATCCCTTTGAAACCATGATCAAAGAAACTCAATATGCTGAGGATATTGCCCAGTTTGTAATTTCTGTACTTATCGTTCGAAAATAAAGACGCCACACCATAAGTCCATAGTACGATCACCGCAGCCTTGTGGTAGTCTTTCAGTAACCTCGTTATAGTGAAGCAGATCATGACATGAGCTAACACTCTAACGCAATTAACACCATGAACAGCTATTAGAAAAATAATTCCAAATCCAAAATCAAAAGTGAGCCTTTTGCAACCTGTTACTCTCTCCACTATTCTTCTCAAGCTTGTATGCGCAGCTATGAGCACACCTAATAGAAGGAAATTATCTCTAAAGAATCTATATTGGGCATCAGAGTTATCAACTTTTCTTCCAGGGATCCAACCTTTGGATAACAATCTCTCAAACTTGTGATAATTAGGATGTGATGGGACAGAAAGTTGCATGGCCGTATACAGCATCATAGGTATCACAATACAGAATAAAACCCCATAAATTTTGAATTCAGTAGTTTTCCATAAACTTGGCCCAGCTTTCTGCTTTGTAGCTTCCTTCACGGGTTTGTCCGGGACAAGACGCGTGTCAAGCGTAGGAAGAGCAAAAAACCTTCTGAAATGCTTCATCTCCGGATGATCTGACATGATGAGAGAAAGAAATCAGAGGATCCAGCTTATAAATCTGCGATGATTTGATTCAAACAGCGTGTTTATTCCTTCTGTTTTGATTTGGGGAAGATGATACATCTGGACACCACGAAAAGACGTTAGGAGCCATGGGATTTTGCTAGTAGTTGCATGCAGTACGTTACTGTGGAGATTTTAAAAGCTAGAAGTGTCCTGAAGTTTGAACTATCTTCCTTGGAGTTCCAATAGACAAATTGTTCAATCAAGTCGCTCTCTCTCACTGGGGATGACCGATTTGCCTAGACGACCACATCCACAGGGATGGACGCCACCACGGGCCCCATATAATCCCTATGACCCACACGATCGCAGACCCCCACAAGGATACCCTTCAGAGTTCAAGACTCCTGGTAAAACATCGAGCTGGTCCTCGAGCCCTCAGGAGGCATCACAGTGGAGCCATATGAAGGAGACTATGGGGAGGCTGCAGTATACACCGAGACCTGCAAGTGATATATACCCTGGACAGTACAAAGTGCTAAGACGTGTGCAGAACTATGGTGGGTTCTACAAGGGAGTAGAGCTAACTGCTAAAATGGCTGTGGGAGCAATTCTGGCATACAGTATATTTGTTTATAGATGGAATGACGGGACAGAGAATATCTTTTCTCCATTTTATAGAGCTAGACTAGAGCTCAAAACGGTGCTTGGCCTTCCTCTCAATGAGCTTGAGCAGGAAGACTTGCTCGGTGTGAAGCATGGGTCTGCAATCAGACTGGCGGAGACAGATGTTCCGCTCAACTTGGATCTGAAGGGAAAAGAGGAATATGCCATGGAAAGACCACAGAAGAAGCACATGATTGAGGCACAAAGGATACAGCAGCTACAAGAGGAGCGGACACTAAGGGCCCTGGACATCGCAGAGAGAGAACTAGAAAAGTCCCAGAACGATGGAGACAACAAGGCAAACTCCAGATGGTCTCTGTGGTGAAATTCTTTGAAATTCCACAACACTAACACACTATTTATCTATTTATCAGCTATTTATACATTTATTTATTCAACCATCATCCCCATAAAGCCATAACACCAGGACACCACGTAGCCTTACAGAAACTTTACGCGCAGATGCAAATATCAACACAAACTCAATCTTGACACCAAAATTTCACCTGAGCTTTCGTTGCTTTCTCTTATCTCTCATATAAAACTGGGATCTCCACTGTCCAACCATCTCTCTACCAACAACCATGCTCGCTCCCCTGATGTCCACGCTCTTCACACCCAACGCGACGGACATACACGCCCTTGCCGCAAGATTGCACTGCAAAGTACAGGCGCACAAGGTGCACACACACGACTCCCATGTCTTGACGCTCCACAGATTATATAAGGAGAAGCATGAGCTTGCACAGAAAAGACCTGTTGCATACTTCCAGCATGGGCTCTTAACGAACTCTGAATTGTTTTTGCTCGGTGAGAAGCACAACTTGCCCTGCTCGTTGCTAGAAAGAGGATATGATGTCTGGTTGGGCAACAACAGAGGTAACAAGTATTCCAACGAGCACTTGACTTTCACAACTCAGGACAAGGAGTTTTGGGATTTCTCTATCGATGAATTTGCCCAATACGACATCCCCTCTGCCATCAACTACATTCTTATCACAACGGGTGTAGAGAATTTAACGTATATCGGGTTCTCACAAGGCTCATCACAGATGTTTGCCTCACTTTCGATGCATCCGGATTTGAATTCAAAGGTGAATCTCTTTGTTGCATTATCCCCAGTTATCATCCCAAACGCGTTGGAGCATCCTATTGTGTCGCCCTTTCTCAAGACACCACATCTCATACACAAGTTGTTTGGCTACTACGGAATGTTGAGCTTTGTCGATACAGTAAGCTCTGTGGTTCCCTCATTCTTATACAACCAGATAATAGACACTTCCTTATGGCTATTGTTCAAGTGGAGAGGCTTGAATTTGACGGCAGAGCAGAAATTCTTGGGGTATCCAAACCTATATTCTCTGACTTCTGTGAAGAATGTTGTTCACTGGTTTCAAATTATCAATTCACAGAGATTCACCAGATTTAAAGAGATTCATTCGGTAGAAGATGATGTTCTATTTGACACTGAGAATATTACAGTACCCTGCTTGTTGATCTATGGAGATGAGGATATCCTAATAAATATGGATGAAACAAATAAACTTTTGAAATGTGAAACCCAAGTGGTAAAAGTGGAAACGTATGAGCATATGGATGTTCTTTGGGCTAAAGATTGTCATGAAAAGGTCTTCAAAGTGGTTATGGAAAGAATTGATGATATTTATGTGGAACCTCAGCATGTTGATGCCCTTGATGAAAAAATAGACAGCAAATATATTGATATAGTGACCAACACAAGCAAGAATGTTCTTAATTCTCAAGGATCTATCCTCGTTTAGAGGCCAGAGTTTTCTATTATATATAGCTACTACAAGATACACGATACACGATACAACTCATAATCATGTTTTATATCCAATATGCTAACTCTATACTTCAATCTTCAACGTTTCTGATCTCTCTGATCTCATCAATATAATTCCTCTTCAATTCACTATCCGCAAACAATTTATCAATCAATGAGATAATCTCATTAGTGTCCAAATCGAAAAAATCACCATCATAAAAAGCTTGCATAATCTCTTTCAAATGATTTGTCAAGATGAAATCAATATGGATTAATCTTGTATAATTCTTGACAAACTTCTGTAATGACATTGAATCCAAGACATAATCAATCTCCATGAATTTATGAATCATAGTGGATAGATATTCACTCTCTTGTTCACCAATGGATTCTCTTGACATTATACAATTGATTAATTTCGTCCAAAACTCATTGATACTAGAGATCAATACTGATGAATGAGCATCTTTTGGTAAAATTTCAAGTGTATTGGAAAAATGCTGGAAAATTGATTGGATTTTAGAAAGGATATTGAATGTGACGGTGGTTGATAGTTGTGGATTCAAATCCTCTAATTCTTGGAATGATTCATCTAATTCAGTCTCAAAAACATGGATGTGATCATATAACAACTGGGTTTGTAGTTCCATAAGTCTATTATTAGGAAATTTTGTTGTTAAATATTTCAAATCATTGTATAAAAGTAATCCAGGAATTCTGATAGTGCTCAACATGAAATAACAAGTCACTAAGTAATTCAGTTTGGATTCATGTGAAGAATGATAGTCGTTTGGAAGTTGTGCCTTTGTGGAAATATACGATTGAAATACACCTAATGCAAGATCTGGGAATTGTGAGGTTTTATATGACATTGAAGTAGGAGTTTGTTGAACAGAAGGTGGTGTTGGTGTTTTGTTCTTCGACAACTTAGAGACGAGCTTTGATTTCGATTGTGATACTTCCTCATCTTCATCCTCATCCCATGCATCCCAATCATTATCATCATCATCATCTTCATCATCATCATCATTGTCAGCCTTCATTTCCTTTGCAATGGAAGGTTTATTACCTTGCTCTTTGTAATCGTCGAAATTCTCATCGAAGTTGTCATCATCCCATGCATCCCATTGATCATTATCATCAGAGGCTTTATCAATAGAGGTTTTTTGTGTATTATTCTTAGCTGAAGTTGAAGTTTCAATTGAGGTTTGTATCTCCCTTGTAATCAATTGCTGTGAATTAAACGGTTTATTCATAATCTCCTTCATTTGGGCAATATGGTTCTCCAGATAGAAATCAATTGCAATGTCATTCATTTCATATTGAATCCAATTCATCAAATCATTTCTTCTAACTCCATGAGAAGTCAAAAATTCATGCAGTTTCATAAACTTCAGTTTGAGCTCCTTCTGGTTGTATATCTCCTCAATGTTCAAAGTCAACACTTGTTTCAGCCATTCGAATATCCTGGACGTGATATAAGTGGTGATATGTGTAGCATTAGGGAATAAATGAATAAACTCGATCAAAGAGTGTATCGAGTTCAAATGTTGCTCCACTGTGATGTTTGGTGATTGAAACACTGATATTGTGTTGACTTCCAAAATTAGATAGTGTTGTAGATCCAGCAGTGGTGTCATGAGTTTAGCATCAATAAGTTGAGACGACGTGGTCTTCAACACCTTGACAAGACTATACTGGTCCACTGCTTGCAAAACGCTTTCAAACGTCAATGTATTCCCATCAATATCAATCTCACTATTAAATGTGATTTGGTCACCACTTCCACTAACAAGAATCATCTGATTCCACACAACATGCAGCTGTTCTACTGCTTTATCCTGCAACTCCAGTTCATGATCTTTCAATCTCATCATCACTTCACTGCTGGAATTCACGTTATGCAAACCATCAATCTTCGTGGCGAGTTTCCCCAGCCCGTACCACACGCTTTCAACCTCGTACAAATCCAAGTTCACCTCGATCTCCTTGATCAGGTTAGCAATCACCCAAATCTCTTGCAACTGGCCCAACTCCTTCACCAATGCTTCGTCTCTTCTCTGCAATTCACTGACATCAACTCGTGGTCTCAATTGTCTCTTCAGGGCAGCCACATCAACCAGCTCGGGGATCTGCCTCTCGAGCTCTTCCAAACGATCATCAACCTGGGACGTTACAGACATCCTCAATCAAAACTCTGTATAACTACAATGCAGATTTGAAGACGAATGATGTGTTGATTTGCTTTATTTGGAAAACTCCACTTGCGTATATATATAGTAAATGAACTTAGCGAATGAGTTCGCGCCTTACATAAGCCACATTTTTGTTTTGATGTATCGCATCCCAACACCACTTCACATCATCATAAAAAAGTTTTCAGTCTGTGGATTTCTTTCTCTTCTTTACACTTTTTTTCCTCTTTTTAACGCAAATTTCACAGCCATTCGTACCCGTTAAAGCATCGCCTTGAGGTTGGATCTTGCATTCGACCCATGACGAGCGTGATATTGGTGTACAGTGTCTATTTGTTTAGCGCTTTCAAGCTTGGACTGGAGAAGAACATGCGCTGATCTTGGGTGCAGCATTCCATCTGTTTCTAACTCTGTTTAGATCTAAGGGAACTCCTTCGTGAGCCCGGATGAGGAGTGGTGCAAGGATTGGCGAGACATCTTGTACTGTTGTATAGCTCCTTTTGTATTTTTTTTCTTTATTAATTGACTACGAATCATGATCCATAAAGACTTGTAAAAAATGCAATTAGCAAAAAGATGGGTGGGATATACATCTAAGTTTTATAGTCTTGATTGACTCTTGAAACTTGAGTTGAAACCCAAAAGCTCATTAATACCTCTCACCCAATCATTCTCAGATTTTGCGACACAGTAAATACCAGCTTGAGTCGGTTTCTTTTTCATCATTTCTGTTTCCTGCTCTTGTGAATAAGGCAATTTATTATTGTTGATATAAATCGTATTCACCTCATTAACAATATGTATCTCATCATCCACTTTGAGGAACTCTTGAGGCACGCCATCAATTGATAAACGAACATTGTTCTCCCCAATATTTCTTTTATTCACCTTGATCTTAATATGTGATGTTATGGGGATCATCAAAGGACGGAAACTCAATGATCTTGGACAAATTGGCGAAATAAGAATAGCAGGCACTAATGGATGGACAATGCTTCCACCAGAACTCAAAGAATATGCAGTAGATCCAGTTGGAGTAGCTAAACAAACACCATCAGCAGTAGTTCTTGTTAAAAACTCGCCATCGACATAAATATCAAGATTTGTCAAATGAGGAGTATCACCACGATGAAGAACTATATCATTCATTGCATGAATCATTTTTGGTTTTGGAGATTCTGATTTATCATTAGGGTTATGTCTGACAACATGACATTCTAATCTTGAACGATTCAATACTTTTGCCGTTGAATTGTACACCTCTTTGAATGCCTCTTGATGATGGTTGAAATCAAACGGTAATAAGAATCCAAGTGTACCTAATGAGAATGATAATACAGGCGGGACTCGACCATTGGAGAAGAGAGAAACTGCCCGCAGTATGGTACCATCACCTCCAAGAGTCACCAACAGATCGGTTTTTGAAACGATATCTTCAATCTCACCCGTATAAAGAAGATGAGGAGATGATTGTGTTTGTTTAGGAAAGGATTTGAAGTCTGGAGCAATTTCATCAGCAACATCTTTGGTCACCATCACATTGATTTCTGGATAATGATCATGCAAAAAGGATACAAACGTCACCATACTCTCTCTGACGTGCTTTGACCACGGCTTCTTCACCACCAGGATGTTCTGCACAGAGTTTCTCCACACGAGATTCTTCAGCTTGGAGTTTGGAGATTGAATGTATTCTGGCTGGGATCGTGGTCGTAGTTGGTCGCAAGACCTGATGCTGACATATTTATTGGGGAGCTGTGGGGGTTCAGAGATACCTCGTTTCAGCGATGTAGAAAATGTGCGCTTCATTGGAAACACGGGCAGACGTCTAAACATCATATTGCACTTGATGAACTGCTGCCAATGTACTGCGTGGTTGGATGTTGGATGTCTAGTTTCTGAAAGCGGGATCCCACGAGCAATGGTTTGATAGTGGTTGTCGAAGTGGGCGGGGGGAAACCTGGACGGCAAGGAGTTCAATCAATCAAGAAACTGCGGAGTCCAAAAGCTATGAAATGGTGATGCTTTCAGTGTTTAACACAGCCGTTCGCCTAAAATTATAAGTACATCATGACTCTTTCAGTTTACTACTCAAAATTCGGGTTTGACACCTCTGCGGAATCGTAAATCTTCGGAGCGCGGGAAAACGGGGGCGGTACGCGCCACAGTCAATTTTGTCTGCTTTCTACATCAAAACTTCAAGAAGTCAAAGTGTCATATTTGGTCCAATAATAACTGACAGAAGAGGCACAAGAGCCACACCACCATAACTTTGTAGTTAGAGATGTATCAATCAATCAATCACAGGTTCAATCCTGGAGAATTCAGTCTTCATCTTAACAGCACCCTTATAAAGACCTGTAAATTTAACAGTATCCAAACTGCCATTGTGAGCACCATTAACAAAACCTCTTGGCCTTTCGAGCATTGAAATTATCATTGGGATATCTAAAAAACCTGGAATATCAATACCTCCTCCATTCGTATCTATATTCCCATCATGTATAGTGAGTGAAGTCAAGTTCGGAGCAGTTCTCAAAAATTCCTCCAGAGTGGTTGAGAAAGCAGGCTTCCACAAAAAGCTCATGGTCAATGATCTCAAATTTTCAAGAAAGATATTTCCAAGTAGTAAAAAATGAATCATTTTGTCAAAAGTAGACGAAATATAAACATTAGTAGCAGCTTTCACCAAACAACGCAAATTCACAGTTCTGAAATAACGTTCGTCAAATCTTAGATCCAAGTTTGATATCGCCAAGTTGGAAGAAATATCCACGGAATCTATGGATTCGGGATAATTGTTGTACTCAAAAGAAGCAATCACTCCCATTTTTATCACCATTTTATTAATGATAGGTATATGGTTTGATTCGAAAACTAGTTCCTTATTACTACCTTTATCATCCAATATAAGATTTTCCAAATTTGGGAAGTGATTCTTCCTCATAATCATAGAAAAGGGTGCCACAATCTCCAATGTCCTCAAATTATCAGAGTGGGCAAACCCATTGAAGGCCAAACGTCTATTATCAATAGTCTGAACATATAACCGAATAAGACGTAGTTCACTGAGCTCCAAAAGTTTCGAAAGAATATTGTGGGTAAGGACTGGTACTGAATTCTCATACATGATATATTTTTGCTGGAACATCTGTTCAAATACATTAGCAAAATGTGAAGTTTCTCGACGAGGGCCTTGTTCAACGAATACCCATGGGTTATTGATGGATGCTCTATTGGCAACGTTGGGACGACCTTGTTGTGGAACAATGTTTCTAGGTTGTTCTGGTGGCTCGGGTTGTTGTGTGACTCGATCTGGAGTTGAAATAGGATTTGAGTCGACATAGACATAATCAGGAGCAGGAGGAGGCGGTGGAGTTGGATTAGTCCGAGCAAGGTCATCCTCAGAGGATGAGTTCAAAATATCCTCGTTGAATTCTCGAAGTAATTCGCTTTGTTCAGCATGTGGTACAGAACCTAATCCCTCTTCAACCTCTTCATAAGGTGGTGCTTCATTTCCAAACCGATCTTCTGGATCAGAACCATCATGGATTTGACTATATCTAGCATGATCGAATAAAGGAATTTGAAAGATGGTCTTGGATTCACTCGACTTCTTGAAAATTTTGGGAGCAAAAATAGCAAAACTTATTAATATAGCAAGGATAGTGGTAATAGTAGCAAGATATTTCATCATCGTTATTGAATGTCAACACATCAGATCAGCGGACTGGAATTCTAATTTCGCTTTTCAAAGACTTGAATGGTAAAATTTTGTGTTAGCGTTTAGTACAGAAACACAAAACCTTAATTTCAAAAGCAAACAACGGAAAACCAAAATTTCATCAAACCAACAACCCATTTGATGTCGATGCTATAGAAGCATATCATAATCTGATCTATTTCTTGTGTACGGTGCCCTTTTATGATATCTTAGATTAATTAGAGCATGTGATTTTTTATCAACCAAAATCTTATTCGCACCTTTACCACGGAATGGATACCCATATCCATCAGATTCTTCTCTATAATCACTTTCATTATCACTTGTATAGGTATAACCTCTTTCTCTTGCATCCAATGAATAAAAATACGTCCTCATTCGACTATTATAGTGATATTGTGATCGATATGCCTTTTCTCCAACTTCTGTGAATATGATTTCCTTCAAAACTGGAAATTGACGAATGTTTATAGTCTCAATTGATGATTCCATAAGAAAGATTTGATTCAATTTTGGCATGATTAACTCATTAGGGAATTTTGTTAATTCCTTATTACCATCAAGAAATTTCAATAATTCTAAATTAGGGAACTTGATGCCATTTAAATAACTGATATCTCTAGCTTCCGGGTCCACTATTGCCAATGATTTGATTTTATCCCTAGAATAAATACATTTGATTAAAAGAGGAATCATTGTTTCATCACCACGAGATACCAATGTTACTTTTTTAGTCAATGATAATAATGTACTAAAATCTTCAAAAGCGCCCACCATGTTTGTAAGATTTGAATCAATCCTGACTTTCTCAAACTGCGGCTCTGTATCGTTGGGATCTTCATCAACTGTCCATGTGTTTTTAGCAAATTCTGCAATCATATTGACTGATAATTTGAGTCTATTTAGCTTTGGTAATCTATTACCAACAAACTTCAAGCCAACTTTACTACTTTGTGAAGTAGTCAACAGGTCTTCAATTTGTAAAGTGAGTAAATCAGGGAATTCATTGTTTGAAATACTGGATATTTTATTTGTCTTAATGGATAAATGTTGTAAACCTTTAAAGGAAAAGTTTCTGAAAACCAATGGCTTTCTAGAGCCAGAAGCAGATTCAAGTTCTAGAACTTTCAAGTTTGAGCAAATTTTCAATGCTTGTTTGATATTCAATTGCCATTCATTCCCTGAAAAATCTTGAGTTAAAGCTTCAGTCTTTTGTAAAGTATGTTTCCAATAGTAAAAATCTGGATTCAAAAATTTTGATACTGATCCTGTAGATTTTCCCTTAATATTCAGCCTTGATGGTGCCTCATATAGCATCCATGGGATTCTCGATTTGAATGTATGATCACAATTGAGTATTTGAACCTCGTCATTATAACCTTTGTCAGCCATAATGATGATCTTCAACTTTTCAGGATTGAAATTTGGTGGCAAATGTCTCAAGTAAATATCATTGGAGTAGTCTCGCCTTACCAGTATAGTGAGATGCAAATTGAATTCAACTGCTGTGGAATAAATGACTTGCTCCATTTCATAGTTTTGTTGTACTTCATCAAACTCGAAAAACAACTTGATCTCATGAGGTTTAATGTTGTGCATCTTGGCGAATCGAAGTATCCGTACTTGGAGAGCCTCCTCATCATCACAGTAACCGTAAAAGGCGTTGTCTCTTTCATCTTGAAGATCTTCTGGGATGCGAAAAGCGGCGAGTTCTGATGACCATGGCACATTGTTCAGAATCAAATGGTAGGGGTCGAGCATGTCTCTGAAAACTGGTGAGCGCCGTAGAATCCTGTACTGGATGTATGTCAGTGGTGACGCGTAGTCCAGGATCAGTTTCACCAACTCCACGGGCAGTTTCTCATAGGCGCGTAATGGTGGTTCTTGTTCCTCCTCGTGTCTCTCTTCTTCCTGAATCTCAACAGCTGCGGTTTCTTCAGCGGCAGTCTTGGCGGCTTTTGACGGTCTCTCTGTGGCCTTACGAGTCTGGCGTCTCTTCCGTGGCATCTATTCAAATCTTGTGGCTGTGAGTGTAAGAATTTGAAGACTAAACAAAGTGACTCTCCATCAATTATATAAAACCAAAAAAAAAACCGTGTTTTGATGAACGGATATAAGCGGAAAATAAATATGTAATAAGAACAATTCTCTATAAATATTTCTAATCTCTACACCGTGTTTCTGAGCCAATCCACAAGCCTTGGGGTGATCTCACTGCGCGATGCAAAGATGACACCAGAGTCGTGGTACCTTCTCGGGCACATGAACACGGTGAGTTCAATTTCTGGTTTATCGACAAGCGAGCACCAGTCTTCAGTGACACCTCTCAGTACTTCAGTCTCTCCATACGATACAAACACACGCTTGGGCAGTACCTGAGACCACTTTGTCTCTTTATCTGTGCTAAAGTTGAGCTGTGGCGACGTGAAAAGCTGCTCGTCTTGACCACTGAGGAAGACTTCAGCAAAATGTCTCAGAGAACGAAATGTCAAAAGATCTTTAGCGTAATTCGTCTTGAAGTAGCCCGTTTCCTGCTCAGGGTAAAGATTGAGCCAAGGAGAGAGTAGAACAAGTCCAGCTGGAGAGAGCTCATCCGTGGTTTGAGTGACTCCTTGCACAGGGTATACACGGTGTTTGAGCAAGTTCACAGCCAAATGCCCCCCAGCAGAATCACCAGCCAGAATAACGTTATCACAGCTCTCCCTTAAGGAATTGTACACCAACACAGCTTCTTCGAGCTGTCGTGGGAAGGGTGCATCACCGGAAAGAGTGTAGTCCAGTGCCAGAATTGAGAGTCTCTCATTACCCAGTTTTGAATAAATTATCAGTAAAAAGTTCATCATAAAGGGCAGAAGCCCCAGCAGATACCCACCACCATGGAAATACAACAGCACGGGGTCCTCTTTGTTCCGACCAGTGCATTCAGTCACCCACAACACTCTCCAATGTTCAACGCCTGCAACGGGAAACTCAGTGGCATACCCTGGCAGCGTCTTGATCTCGGGTTTCCTCCATGAAACAATTCTCAGGTTCTTGGTGATGTTCCAGTGCGGGAAATACTTCCCAGCAGTACGCATCGGGACATTGTCCATGACTTTAGCAGCCATTAGCCCCAAAATTCTTGTCGCCCATTTCAACGGTGAGTATGTCCAGCCACGTCGTATTCGCTGCTTGTCCTCTGTCTCATGGGCGGCAGCAGACATTTGAATTCTAGTGTTATAAATGGTTCGTAAAGACACACATGTTTTGATCTTTTTTTTTTTTCGTCCATACATAAAAATCCTACAATAAATTCCAAATGTGTGTGTGTTTTATATACTACCGTTTTATTGGGAAAGTCATATATCAAACAAACAGCCAGTGATGTTGTCAACGTATTCTCTTTCCAGAAGCCATTCAAAGTCTCGTAGGGCAAACCTGTACACCATCGTTTTGTCAACTTCCTCTGTGTATAAAGCCCTGTGCAGGGTCGTATAGCTTTTATGAAGCAAATCAATAAAGTCACAATCCTTCATGGCATCTCCCTCTGGATCTCTCAGTCTCTGAACCCCATCGGAATCCTTCTCCAATCTGAGGCTTTTGAACCTCCACAGGTTGGAGTACATGATCTCTCCTTCAAACACCGTACAATAGTCAAAGTCTGGGAACACAAGGCATCTGTGCATCAAGGTCAAGTTATAGAAGGCGTTGAAGATGCTCTTCACATATCTTGGACTGGTTCTCAATGGCCAGCTCTCGTATTTCTTATAACAAATGTACAACCCACCACACTCAAGTGGCTCATCCCTTTTCAAGGCACACAAATACTCATGATTGAATCTATGGTTGATATAACCAAATGATAAGAGCTTTGGGATTCCCTCAACTCCACCAAGCAATAACTTAGAGTGAACCTCCAATTCATGCATGAAAGCTCTTTGTACGTTCACAAGATCATCTACAAATCTGGCTTTTGAACAATTCAACCCCTTTGTGGAATCAACCCCTGAATGGATCCTCACTGGATCAAATATAGAAATGCTAACCAGTTCGTCATTCTTCAATCCAAGGTCTCTACCATGAACAGTCACTTTCGTGGTGTCAGTGGAAAGGACGTTATACTCAAACTCTTTGATAATGACCATCTTGCTGTTGATCCATTTGGGACCTTTACGCTTCAACTTTGGATTCCCACTGGAAACACTCTTATATCTTTTGTCCAGCTCATATTCATTCAGCACGGACTTGACGCGTTTACTCTTTGCACTCTTCCAATTGACATCCAAGCTTTTAAACATCCATTTTTCACAAAGAGCTCTATCAAAATCATAACGAGCACTGAACACATCCTGTTGAAGCCCAGTCTTGTAAACTCCCACCTGATAAAATCTCTCAACAGTCTTGAAAACACGATCTATATCACTTGTTTGTGACTTGATTATTTGTCTCAAGTAAAAAGAGGCTAATAGTGATACTATAGGAACTTTTGGATTGTTCACATCGCTAGAGAAATATGTGATACCACTCATACCACTAAGACATTTTTGACTTGATTGGAAAACAACATTCAACTTCAAATAATTGAGATCAATAAACACATAGAAATTATAATTGGTCAAAACAAACCCATGACAATTCCTTAATAGTGCACATTGCAATCCTTTATTGAACCATTTGATGAACTTGGAAGACTCTTTAGAACAAATTACATTGCAATATTCTGTAAAACATTTTGAAAACTCCTCATCTTCAACAAATATGATACACATCGAATTCCTTTTGTTGCATCTGAATAATCTATAAGGGGTTCTAAATGTTTGACTCAAAATAAAATCCTCGGCTTCAATATAATCCAGTCTCTTGCTTGAACCAAACTTGACATCATCAAATCTATTAAAAGAATATTTTAACCCAGGGATACGATGAAAATGCTCTTTAACATTATCAACATGTGACAAATTAGGGAAAAACTGATCGGTAATGGAATCCATCAAATCTTCTAAAGCTCCTTGAATATTCCACTTGAACAAGTCTTGAACATCATCCCAATCATCAACATCCCTTGCATCATACTCATACATATTTGCTTTAAATGTGTTTTGAAACTCAGTCTTTATGAAAAGTTTACTAAATTCTAAAATCATCTCAGTCAATTTATTCTTATTCCAAACCATTGCAGGATCGAAAAAAGTCATCAAGACATTGGTATTCTGTTCAAGTATTCTATAACTTCTTGGTAAGGGAATTCTTTCAAAAATATGATTCAACCTCCATTGAAATCTCACCATGTTTACCAAATGAACAGGGATCAAGTTCAAATCAAAACTCTCTGTTGGGTTAGGGATACAAAATGGTTTTAAAACAGAAATATCCACTCTTGCTAGTTTGTAAATAGTTTGTTCATCCTCTGATAATTCTTGAAAATATGGAGCTTTTACAACTTCTCTATATGTTTTCAAAAGGTTTGAAAATTCATTTATATAGTTTTCCTCTTCTGTATGAATAAGATTGTTCAAACGAAGTTGGAAAGCAGTGGGGATCAACCCATGGTTATCAGAACCTTCCATCGTTAAGATTAAGCTGCTGTTTCATAGTTCTTTCATCACCTTTGTTAAGAAAATTTCTAGTTTTCAATTTTCAGGGGTTGGCTAAAAACATTTTTCAATGAGAGAATTACAATTACATATCTTCTCAGTTCTGATATGTTCATAGCAATTTCATTATTCATATACACATTCTCTATTTATAGCACTCAAACTCTTTATCAATGAGTTAAATTAGTAGTTAAATGATAAGGAGGTGGATTATCCCATTGATTCATGAATTTCCAACCAATCTTTGTAGGAGTAGAAGATCTCAACAAGTCCAAAGAGTTGTATGAACTCATATATGATCTTTTACTGATCATTGGATATGAAGGTCTTTCATCATAATTTGTAGTGTTGAAAAATGGACTGATAGCAGGTTCATTTGATTCTGAATCTTTGTATGATTCTTCTTTGATGGATTGAATGGATGGTACTTCTTGAGCTTCAATAGTTTCAGGTTCCACCATTGTCGTGGATGATTCTATCGTAGAATTGGCAATGGATGTGTCCTTCTTACTTGTCTTCTTGTTCATTTTGATAGATCTTCTCTTTATAGCTTTCTTTTCATGAGAAAAACTTTTTGATTGTATCTTTGTTATTTTCTCTAAGACATCATTCTTATTGAATTCATTCAATCCATCCAATATTTGAATATTAAGTTTATTAAAGTTGTTCAACTTCTTTTCTTTAGAATATTTAATCAAATTGTGTCTTTCCAAAATATCTTGAAATTCATAATCAATACTTAGTCTAAAACTTTGTCTTGATTTCACCAATGTGGAGAGTTTCAACATATTGACTGGGGATAATTCCGGTTCATTTGGATTGATTTCAAAGATTGAGAGTTTGAAAGCTGATGAATCATCCTTATGAGAACGTAATTGTTGCAATAAATTATTTGTAGTCCATTTTTGTGAAACTTTATGAAGCACAGATGGCAAGATATCTCTAAACAAATCTCTGATTTGGTTTTCAATCTTTGTTTGTAAGAAATTCTCAATGATCTTGACATTATCAAAACTTGAACTGACTTTAATATTTTCCAATGGGTCATTCTTGAATACTAAAGTCAACCCTTTTAGCTTGGAAAACACCACAACCATGATCCCTGATATCTTGATCTCGGATAGTTTCACAAATAACGGTATACTGAACCCTTGTGAAGCCAAACCAAACTTGGGCAGAGTAAAATCTTCATTATTTTGTTGATAAATATTTAATAAATTAGCCTGTATCGATGTTGACAATGTGATATTGGAATCCCCCTCGTATTTGATCTTGAAAATCCCTCTGAACTTATCGCCACCGAGATCACCAATCTCCAAGATCTCTAAAGAAGGCGCCTCATCACCGAAATTCAAGTCCTTGATGTTGATTTTGGATGAAAGGATATTTGGACGTTTGCCAGAGTTCAAAGAGTCATCGAGAAGTTCCTTCGTCCACTGTTTGAACGAGTCCGTCTCGAAGCACTCCCACTTGATGTCGCAGGACATGTCGTTGCTATGAAACCTTTTAAGCCAAATATTTCTATGATTTGTGGAGAATATATGTGATATCTTTTGTGTGTTTTTTTTTGCCTTTGTTGTCTGTATTTTGGCTGATTTTAATTTGACTCTTTCTCATTTACCGCATTAGGAAATACTAAAACACGGGAGGCATACGGTACTTTAGGTGCTACAATAGTTATTCAATTATTATGATATTTTATCTGAGCAGATATGGATATATATCACACATTGTAATTCACCTTCTGTACTTCCCATTCTTCCGGCGTGAAGTTCTTCTGTTGGAAGGCATGAATTTGAGCTATTTCATCTTTCAATATCGAATTCACCAATCTTGATCTTTTCAGTTTGTTCAAACCTTGAAACTTTCCGGATACTATGATCACAGCAATCGCCTGTCCACAGCCACCTGACAGATCCTCTATGAACAGTTGTGAAGGTTCGAGATGATGGGTGATTGTGGTGCGTAGATGGTCTGTGGTTATCATGTCTTTAATGTTGATTATGAGAGTTAATATGTATTGGTGTCTGGATTGATGATGAGGAGGTAAAGTTAAAGTACTCTTCAGTGTAAGAATTGATTTCAAAAGTTCAGAGTTGGTGGTTCTGTTTTATGACTTGAATATCTTGAATATCTTATGATGATCCCGCCATTGACATTTTCATTTTTCGTCGAAAATTTCACTCCGATATATATTGAAAACCCTGGAACAATTTTTGAAATATATCATCGAAAGTTGAAGAAGTTTGAAAACCTGTCATAGAGAAAAAGATAAAGTTACCAAACAGTCAGAAATGTCAGTCAAACGTTTACTTTCATCTTTACAGAAGCTTTATCCGCCATTCATTGCCGAATCATGGGACAACACGGGTCTTTTGATTCCAACCACTAGAGTATCTGCTTCAAAGATATTGTTAACAATTGATCTCACTACAAAAGTTGTCGATGAAGCACTACATAAGAATTGTGATTTCATCATAGCGTATCATCCATTCATCTTCAAGGGAATCAAGTCCATTGACATGGCGAATCCTCAACACCAATCATTGATGAAATTGATCAAGCAAGACATTGGTGTCTATTGTCCACATACTGCCATTGACGGAGTGCAAGGTGGTGTCAATGACTGGCTTATTGATTGTGCATTAGATGAAGAATACAAAGGATCAAGAGAAATCATCAATAAGAATGCGCAGGACCCAGAAGTTGGTTGTGGTAGAATCGTACAAGGTGTTAATATCGATTTAGAAACTGTGATTGCTAATTTGAAGAAGAATCTTGGAGTGGATAACTTGTTAGTCTCCACGATGAGCTACAATAAAACCATTAAATCACTAGCCATTTGTGCAGGTTCAGGATCCGGGGTGTTTGCGGGGTTGAAACAAGATATTGATTTATATATTACTGGGGAACTTTCTCATCATGAAGCGCTTTATTTGAGGGAACAGGGCAAGAGCGTTATATGTGCTAATCACAGTAACACAGAAAGAGGGTATTTAGCCGTTATACAAAAAGATGTTGGAAAAGAAGGATTCGAGGCTTTTATCAGTGAAGAAGACCGAGACCCATTTGACTTTAGATAGCGAATAAATTGAATATTGAATATCTTGTGACAGGTAATACTTTATACGCACATAACCGAAGACGCAAGCGGGCACTGGAATTCACCGATACAGGCAACACAAATCGCAAATCTCAGTGCACAAGTCGATGAAAAATGAAAAAGTTGCACGGCGTAACACTGGGCGGCAAAGAACGAGAAGATAAGAAGTTTTTTGGTTTTTGTCAGTAAAAAGTTTATAAAGAGTTTTGCATACTGCTTTTGCTTGCCTCGTATATTCGGCGTTTTTCGATCTCTTTCATTGGCGAGATTGATTTTTGCCCATTTCGCCCCAAATAAATATCAAAAGGCTATCACCGAAATGCAGCACACCTATAGAAAGTGACAGATAAGATAAAAACCAAAAGAAATAAAATTTCAATTTTATTCACTGCTGACTTTCATTTATAAACGTTTCATTGTCTTGTGGAGATCATCATTATCTTCATCCATCAAATTTCCATCAATTGGCCACCGATCAGATTAACAAGTATCACTGATCCCCACTAATATCCGGCTATAATAATAATATGTCCACACACATCAAGAACTTTGCAGGTAAGACCTACCGCAAGTTCACCACCAAGCAAGGTCTTCTCGGTGACTATGATTACAAACATCTATTCACCCCTGATATTCCATGGGTATCCAAATCTGAAAAAGTTCAACCATTCTTTGGTCTTGATAGTGAGATGCCTGTGTTTTTAGGCTTTTTATTAGGTCTTCAACATTCTTTATCGATGTTGGCTGGTGTTGTTTCTCCTCCAATCTTGATTGCTGCTGCTGCCAACTTGAATGATGAAATGTCTCAATACATGGTGTCCATCTCGCTGTTGGTGTCTGGTATTTTATCCATCATTCAAATCACAAGATTCCACATCAAGGGAACCAAATACTACATTGGTACTGGGCTTCTTTCCGTTGTTGGAACATCATTTGCTACTATTACCATTGTGTCTAATGCCTTACCAATGATGTACAGTGATGGGACATGTTCATATGACGCTGATGGGAATGAAATGGCTTGTCCAGATGGTTATGGTGCTATCTTGGGTACTGGTTGTGTGTGTGCCCTATTGGAAATTCTCTTGTCTTTTATCCCTCCTCGTACTCTACAAAAATTGTTTCCTCCAATTGTCACTGGTCCTGTTGTCTTGTTGATTGGTGTCTCTTTGATTGAATCCGGATTGGAAGATTGGCTTGGTGGCTCTGGTTGTGTTGATTCCACTTGTCCTTCTGAAGGTGCTCCAATGGCTGCTGCTTATGGTTCTGCTCAATTCATTGGACTTGGGTTCCTTGTCTTTGTGACTATTGTTATTTGTGAAAAATGGGGCGCTCCAGTGATGAAGTCTTGTGCTGTTATCATGGGTTTACTTGTCGGTTGTATTGTTTCTGCTGCCTGTGGTTATTTCGACCGTTCTTCTATTGATGAAGCTCCAGCTGCCACTTTTATCTGGGTTCACACTTTTAAACTAACAGTCTATGGTCCTGCCGTGTTACCAATGCTTGCAACGTATATCGTGTTGATGATGGAAGCTATTGGTGATATCACTGCTACTTGTGATGTCTCAAGATTGCAAGTTGATGGTGATCTTTATGATTCAAGAATCCAAGGTGGTGTCTTGGCTGATGGGTTCAATGGTGTTCTTTCATGTCTTTGTACTGTGACTCCAATGTCTACTTTTGCTCAAAACAATGGTGTTATTTCCATCACCAAATGTGCCAATAGAACTGCTGGTTATTGGTGTTGTTTCTTTTTGATTGTTATGGGTATTTTTTCTAAATTTGCTGCTGCTTTACTTGCCATTCCAAAAGCTGTCCTTGGTGGGATGACTACATTCTTGTTCACCTCTGTTGCTGTTGCCGGTCTTTCCATTATCTCAAAGACTCCATTCACAAGACGTGATAGATTTGTCCTCACGGGGTCCCTTGTCTTTGGATTGGGTGCTACTATTGTCCCAACTTGGTTTGACAATGTTTTCACATACTCTGGTGACAACAAATCCTTGAAGGGGTTTTACAATGCCATTGTCCTTGTTATGGAAACTGGTTATGCGCTGAGTGGGTTTGTTGGTGTTGTGTTGAACTTGTTGCTTCCACAAGAAACTGATACTAATGACAACATTGAATATGTCGAAGGTGAAGGTCTTGATCAAGATGAACAAGTGTTTGAACTACAAGGAAGTTCTGATGGTCAAAGCGTTGTTAAGCAAACTGATGATCAAAAAGTGGAAGTTAAAGACTAATAATCATCATAAAAGTTGACTTTTTACATTCATTGCAAAGGAAAATTATTTGTTCTTTTCGTTATTTAAATAGAGGTGTCTTTTCGTTTACGGTTTTAATTGTTATTTTATATTTGTCTTTTCAGAGTTGTTTTGTAGTGAGTGTCATTTTCTTCTATTTCTTCTTTTTCCCATAAACTACTTTACCATTGGGTAATACCAATTTTTCACCAGTTTGTTTCTTCTTCTTTTTATTAACAGCCTCTAAAGAAACAACATCCTCTTTGGGGTTTTGAGCAAGACTCAAATCAATCTGCTTTAGTCCTGTTGAATTCCACAATTTAACAAACCATTTTACAATCAACACATCTCTCCATGTTACAGGATCAACTTCTTCTTCTATTCTTTCCAATTCACCATCATCATTTTCAATGAAAACACCATCAATCCTTACCACAAACGTCTTACCTAGTCTATCATCTCTAACACGTTTTTCCCTTGTGATATCTGGGTCTTGTTGATTGGCTACTCTTTTCACTTCATTGATAATAGTGGTAATTCTCTTCAAATCACTCATTCTTTGCACTTTCAGCAGGACAACCCCCATTACATTGACAATAACAACAACTGCTAACAATGCAAACAAGATAGTTGGTTGGAATACTTTAGAAATGATCCCATGAGACGTCACTTCAGGGAATCCATGTCTTAAGAACCAATCATATCGATCTCTTTGTGCTTTCAAAACATTTGAAACGAGTTGTAATTTCTCAAATCTCTTCACTGCCTTCTTCTTATTCTTCGATCCCTTGGCTTTATCAGGATGATATTTGACACTCATCTTCTTGAACTGTTTTGAAATATCTTTATGAGAAGCCTTTGGTGATACTTGCAAGAAATCATAAAACGTCTCATACCCCAATTGTCTCAGTTCATGTTGTAGATTTATAATCTCGTAGTCCTGCGATGTCCAGGCAGCAACAACAACCGCACATAGAAGAACAACCAACGGGAACTTCATAACACCACTCTTAAAGATATTCAAATAAAACACCAAAAAAGTCGAAAATATCATCAAAATATTCATGATCTGAATAAATAGACACACCCAAACACCACCATATAAAGACACGTTAAACCATTTCTTCTTGATCTTTGTGTTTCAATATATTCAATATATTCAATATATTCCACTAATCGTCTTCACAATGCCGCAGAGAGTCAACCTCAGGGAGTCGCCAGTGATATACAAATCCTTAAAGGCGTATTACACGACGGTTTCGTTCTTGAATTTCTGTCTTTTAGTGCGTTTGTTAATTCTTTTACCATTAGTTGGAAGGAAGTTTCTTCCTGGTGGGATCCATGGGTTTTTCGAGACTTCACAGTTGATCGTTGCTGGTGTGGAACTGGTGCTGAGCCTTGTGAGACTATTGCCTTTGACACCGGTGAACCATGTTTTGAATAGTGTGATTTTATTGATTATCTTGTATTTATACCATAACGATGATAAAAAATTGACCATAAACACCACATACTCCATCTATATCTTCATCTTGAGTTCAACAAGGACTCTTTACTATTTTTACTACTTCAAGAAACTGGCCAATTTGGGCAAGATTTCGAAATGGATCAAGAATTTGATACAAAATGTGAAATTGATTGAATTCCCCATTATGGCAGTGTTGGAGTTTGTCATTATGTTTATGGGATTGAAACAAGTTGAACAGAGATTTGTTTTACAATTGGTGTTATTAGTGTTCATTCCTGTCAAGTTCTACTTGTACAAGAGATTATTCTATAAATATTTCACAAAGGAGGAAATCAAGATGGAATAAACTCTCTCAATCCCTCTCTCTCTTTTTATATCAAATCATCAATACTTTCAATGAAATCTTTTGCTGCTTGTGCTCGTTCATCTGGTGGTAAATTGGCTATCATCTCTTTTGCATTTTGTATATCCCGATACAACTCATTCAAATCTTTATGATCTTTTGTAGTTTCATCATCATCATCATCATCTTCATGTTCTTCTTCTTCTTTCTTCAAGTGACTCCACTCATTACTTTCAACACACTCTTTAAACCTCTCCTTCCCACACTTCTCCAAAAACTCATTCCGTTCTCTTTCATCATTTATATCAACAAACTCCCATCTCAATTCCAAACAAACATCTTCATACTCTTCTCTGTCAATACTCCCATCATTCCCAAACCCAACACAAATACCACCACCATCTAAATCATCAAACACTTCATTAATCATCATTATTTCATTTCGTACATCTTTCGTACTCTTCTTATTTAAATCAAAACAATAAACACAACATTTGATAACTTCCTTCACCTCGTCACAGTCCTTCCATTCTTTACACCATTCATCCAAAATATCAGTATCATCTATCCAAATATCAACATCAACTTTATAATATTTCGTTATGATTTTAATGGGTATTATATTACTCTGTAAATCATCCTTCTGATCTGATGATAAAACACCAATCAACGACCTCTTAGGTAATGACGACTCTCCAATTATCAACAATCGATCTCTTTGCATACCTGTTTTCTTCCCCTTCTCGTACAAAATAGAGAGAAACCAAATTCAGCTTTTTTCATCTTTACATACTAAAGTGTAGCCCTAATATTCTCACGTGACTTTATAGCTACTATTTTTATATAAACTCATAAAACTTGTAATAATTAATCATAAGAAATAAATATAAAGAGGGTGTCAATTTTGCTGTTTTCTTCTATATGTCAAAACAACATCTCCACTTTGTTTCCAAATTGCACTTCTAATTGTAGCTAAAGTCATTTTATTATCCAAAACTTTATCATGACATAAAACTTCAAGCCAATTTTCCACAGGTTCATGATTATTCATTTCTGAAACTTTTGATTCAAATCTATCAGTGATATAAGTCAATACTCTTTTCGCTCTAAGCATATTGTATGCATTTAAACGGGTATTACCACTAGTGATTTTCGGTAAATCTGAACCTTCATGTGGTTGAATCATAAATCCAACTTTTGCAAAATCTTTTGTTATAATAATTTTATTTTTAAGAAGAAATAATCCAATCCATTTAGGTAAATAAGTTTCTAAATTTTGATAATTTAGATTTGATAAAGTTTCTGAATATATTTCAATTTCTGAACTTGTGTTTGGGATTGTTTCATTAATAATGATTAATAAATTTGGATCCATAGAAATTCTTGGAACATCATGTATAGGAGGTGGAATTAATTTGGAATCATGTAATGTAGTTATATGACTAGTGGATTCATAAACTTGTTTGATTTCTGAAATTATTTGACTTAAAGAATCCATTTCAGTTTGTGATGATTTTCTTGAAGAATTTTTAGAACCAGGTTGTGATATAATGACATGTTCATTTGATGATTCCAAAACAGTTTGTGCATTTAAAGGTTGTTGAGAATCATTTTCAGTGGAGGGAACATTAACATTACTTTCATCATCTGTACTAATCGTACTTATTCTAGATGATTTTCTTGAAAATAGTTTGAATCTTGATTGTTTTAATTCAGGTTTTGTTTCCGAATCTAATGTAGCAGGGGCAGATTGAGGTGGTTGTAAAAGATGATTATTCGTTGTTGTTGTTGTTGTTGTAGAATTGGTATCTTTATCAGTGAAATAACTTGAACGATCCTCAACTGGAGTTTGTAATTGAGATGAAGGTTGTGAGTTTTTGGTACTAGTATTCCCACCATTATTGTTAGCTAAACTGTTTATGGTTGGTGTGTTTTCATGAGAAGAGAATCTTGTCAAGATATGTGGTAATTTTGAACTATTCTTCAATTCTTTGATTCTATTTTCTCTTATTTCTTCATCTTTAAATAATTCATATTCAATAAATTTATTCAATAATGATGCAATGACAATTTTCCCCAAATTATATCTGGTATCTTCATCCAAAGTCAATCCATATTCTTGTAAAACATCTCCATAAACTTCAGTATTTGTGAAATTTGAAAGACTTAGGACAACGTATAATTTTCCAGCTCTTACTGTGATTCTACACCAAGTTGGTAAGATCTCGACAGTTTGATATTCTTCAATAACATCTTCAAAATCACGGTTTTTACCAAATGATTTCAACATACAACATTTAACGATATCCCACAAGATAACTTCATCATCCGTGCTTAAAGTGACCACATATCTTCTATTATTCAAAAGTCTTGACTTGATCAACCCAGCATCACCTTGTTTAGACCGGAATGGGTTATTCCAATTCGTCACTGTCGAATCCTCCATACTCGAGGTCCATAGTTCGTTTTGGAACGTTGCAATTGACAGTATCCCCTTTTTCCCCTTCCCAACAGGTTTAGTGATATCGTCAACTGTTTTGAACACCTCTCCACTGGAACATCCGGTATAGAAAGCATTGCTATCATCGTCATCATCAGAGTACAAACTCCACACTGGTGAATTGAATTCAAACTCTTTCAAAGGATTATTACTATTATCATCACCACCATTACGTAGATCCCATAACAGCACTTTCCCATCAGACCCTCCAGACAAGACATGGTTTGCACCTTGGACACACAGACTCTTCACTGTATCACCATGTTGATAAAACCTCTGCACCACGTTGTTCATTCTCAAATCCAAAACACTCACCGTGGCATTGTTGTCTCCCAAAACAACGACATTGGCAGATGAGGCAGCAGCCATTGAATATATAGACCCCTTTTCTGTCCCTGAAACTTCATTGTACCATCCATTCAATTTCTCTGTCTTGACAACATCCCATAGACAAATCTGTTTGTCCAATCCACCAGAGACAACTTTATTTCCGCCATCAATCACAGCCAAAGCCTTGACATAATCTCCATGATGTCCCACAAGTCCATGAGCTCCCGTGTGGTAATCCCACCATTTCACACTCAAATCAGACGAACAACTCACCAAAACCCGGTCTTTCGATGATTCTAAAAACACAACGTCATTGGCCCAATCAGTGTGCAACTGGATGTGTTGTACCGGGTTGTTCTTGTCATCGTACACAATTACAACACCATCTCTGCCCGCTGTGGCCCAGTGTTGTGTATGTTTGTCTGTCTTTATGGTATTTACGGGGAGCACGTGTCTTGCGCTCTGTGGAGCTGTGCCCAAGACATAGGACAACGATTTGGCACTTTTGGACATCAATTCTTGATATAATATTGTGTCCTTTTGTCTTTTGTCCCTTTTGTCATTTAGGTTTTTTGGGATAAAAGTTGAAAGTGTTCCGGGGGATGTTGCGCGAATTGACACATTTATTGTTGTTGTTGTTGTTGTTGTTGTTCTTGTTGTTGTTGTTGTTCTTTAAGTGTGGTCAGTGATCTGATAGTTCATCATCATCAGTTAATAATTCGTTAATCAATCATAATAATCAAATAATCATCAATTAATCACTTCTTTAATTACTTCTACAATTTATCAGTTCTTTTATTTATCAGTTCTACAATTTATTAGCTCTTTAATTTATTAGCTCTTTAATCATCAAATCATATAACTGAATAATCTAATATGAAACAACTAACAGCCCACGAGAAGGAAGTGGCAGGAGTGAGTAACTACAGAGAAACAACTACAACTACAAGTAACAAACTAACAACACTAGCAACTCAAAGCACGTCTATGGCTCAGCATTGCCAAAATCGTTGAAGAAGAGACTCAACTCATTCAAGACGTGACAGCAACGCCCAAATTCGTCGCGTCTCTTGTTGAACTCGTGTACAACCAGGCAGTGACATTAGGCGAAGATCTAGAGAGTTTTGCTCGCCATGCTAATAGGAAGACAGTAACACCACACGACATGTTTATGGTTACGAGACGCAACACTGACCTCACGGATATC